>JAZHYW010008000.1:0-110974 GCA_037355805.1 Ixodes ricinus | reverse complement strand
CGCGCTGACAGCGAACTTTTCCAACATGATTTTACACCGTCACAATTGTATTTGACAGACAACAACGCTTTCCTAAGTGAAAAGACAGTGAGTGCGCAGTCGAGCTGGTGGTAGCTAATCATCTCGTCTAACACCTGACACTGTGGTGCAAAACAAAAAAAAAAGATTGTCAGTCGAAGGAACAGGCACAGAATGGAACATCTCGAATTAAGCTAACTGGCCTCTTTCTGAAGCATCCGAAATGTACACACACACTCACTCTTAACCACCTGCTTTCAAGGTGGTTGAGAGTGGCTGTGTGTGTATATATAGGAGGCTTGAAAAATAAACGATTTAGGTGAGTTTCAGAGGTTTCCTTCTGTGCCTGTTCCTCCGAATAGAAGATTTTTTCTCCATTTTCTGCAACAAATTTTTATGTGTTAAACAACATGATTAACGATTTCCCACGCAAGCGGCCACATGTGAACTTTCAGTGTTGATTGTGACACACTTGGCCAGTAGTGTACCTTTTTCACTAATCCGAGCTGAATGGTAAACAATGGACCAAATCTGTATTGACAAACAAGCGTAATGTCACGTGAAAATGGTTGGTACTGCGGACATGCAGAATAAGGCAAGCTGTTTCACCATAAGTGCGAGCGAAGCAGAAACTACACGAGCGAGCATGGAGCCTTGAAATACTCTTTCGCTGCACAAACTCGTGTGCTCAGCAGGAGTCCATATGGTTTCGTCAAAACACGTTTCGCGGACAACTTTTCATGCACACACGTTTCATTCACATATTTCATGAACATACGTTTCGTCCACCCTGCAATGTTTCCTGAACACATGGAACTGCGATGTTTCGTTGACAACGTGTTCTCTTTTGCTAAGGGATCAAATTAAATTACTGGCCTTATTTAATTCGCTTAAAGGATACCGGATCTAAAGTGGACTCACTCAAGCGGATCCGACAGGGTAAAAACATTTGCGAGCCCTAATCCTGGGCTTCCAAACACTCCACGCTGCGCGCGAAACCTCCTCACTTCGCTCGGAAAAACATTAATATAATCTCAGGCCTAAGCTTGCACCAGTCTTCATCGGAACCGCTAAGTGTTCGGCAAGCTATGGGCCCATCCGGATGCCGGCGAAAGAGGCGATGTGAGCGGACAGACGCTTCCCACGAAACGTCCCAAGGTGTGTCAACGAAACGATCGCGGGAACCTTGCGATGATACGAAGTGTTGATGGAACGTCGCATGTATACGAAACAATCTGTCGATGAGACATGGTTCAACGAACGGATAGCCACCGCTCGGCAGGCCCGTTCAGAGCACGGAACTTGCGCTTCTGGCATCTCCTGTGCTCGAAAGCACACAATTTACTCGTAAAACGCCAAAATATCATCACCACCGTGGAGCTTGCGTAGTTTGTGTATGCAATTGAGTATGACTACCCCACCTTTTTTGTCCTAGCAGAGGCTCCTGTTACGCTGCAGAAACGACGATGCCATCGCAGCAACCGTGGCAACCTAATCAAGGAGTTGAAAGGCTGCTTGTTACTTGTGATCAACCAATCACAGAAGGAAAAGTCTATGAATATGACTATTGTTGACTCATGCTTGCTCTTTGCTGTTATTAAGTAAAGTGGCTGCCACACGGTGCATATGACGAAACGCACAATGCACGAATATTCTAGTGATTCGGAGCGGACGGATCACGGCAGTGAACGAAGCTGACGTATCAGCCTGTGTTCTAAATTTCAACAGCATCCCAAACTCGTCGTTTTGATGACCTTGAGTTTGTACTCTACGTTCTAATTTTTTCCAGCTCGTGCAAATCATGGTAGAAAATCAAAATCAAAATGTTTTCAATCGTGGTTTTAAGCAGAATTTAAATACTAATTTGAAGTAATTCTGTTTCACTGTGATGATATAAATCATAATTTTCATAACCAAAATCCCGGAAACATATTTTTATTTATCGCTTTTTGTGACGTATTGCTATTTAAGAGCGTGCATTTTATATTTGATTAAAATAATAACCACTAAAGGAAAATGTTAATAACGCTGAACACGAACAAAACATTGTATTCATCTGAGAATCAGAAAAAAGCTTTGTTACTACCTTCCATTTCAATCGCTCAGTTCTTTGGTTTCCCATGCACGCAAATTGAGTTATAAAGGAAGAAAACACACAAAAAGCTACGGTCCGCGCAAAAGCGCACAGACCAACAGAAAGAAAAGAAAAACAGAGAAAGAAAGACGGTCACAGAGAGACAAACTTAGTTAGAAATCTAAGGTAGTTCGAACCTGTATTGACCAATAGAATCGCCGTGTCTTACATGAGCTTGCTGCTTCTCTTTCGAGACCAGACCACTTCCTTACGGTTTTTGAAACTAAATGAAAAAGCCATTGTGGTTGGGCGACTAGCCGACTGTGCGCGAATTCAAAGCAGAAATTATTATTTTAAGGCACAGTTATTGAAATGATAGAGCCCTAATTTAGATCAGAAAAGTCTCATTTAAACTAAATAAATTTGGTTTATACGCGTTTTTATTCACGATGTTACCCCCTTCCTATGAAGTACGGACGTGTGTGCATGACTTTAAGAAGTGCTTCACTGGAGCGAAAACATATGCACTGAGACGAACCACATGACGAAGGCCTACCCTTGCTAACACTGCACACAACTTTTGACAGGAAGTACATAAATAATTTATAAAAAATCCCTAATGTGGAAACAAATTTACGCATAAAAAAGTTTACTTATACCTGAAATGAAACAGACGTCTCGCCTTCTAGGCGACTTGCCGCTGCTTAAAATATCCGCCAGGTCCAAGAACCGACCATGGACTTCTCCAAGACTGGCGAAGTGCTCTACTAACTCAGCTAACCAGGAGCTGGACGTCAGTACAAAAAAGAATGTTAGCCTTTCATTCCCAAAGCTTTAAGTGAAATACTAGACATCTACAGACTCTGATAGAATTTTAGAACACACAGAATATCAAATATTGGGTGTCGGAAAAGGAAAATTACCGTTTTTTGCAAGTCTGTTTTTGAACTGTTGCTCGTGAGCAACAGTGGGCATTTGCGGCACAACTTCACGTCGGACGAACGAAGGCAGTTACACGGTATAGAAATAAACTTTTCTGCAATCGAAACATAACAAGAAAAACACAATTAAAAAAGTCCCAGCGAAGTCGGCGCTTTCTTTTCATATCAAGGTGAAGAATTAGTGCCGCTACGAGTATTGACGTATTTGACGCTCAAAAACATAAAAAAATATTAATATTACTACTGCTCTAATTTCCTTGTGCTTTTATTTTTCATTCGCATTAACGTGATACTTTTTTTAATATACAAATTTTTTCAGAAGTTCAAAAACTATCCACTGGTGTATTAAAAATAAGAGCGCAATGAAAGGTATGAAGACAAAAAAAGAATAACGCGAGCACACAAACCAAAGATGCAAAGTCACGGCGCATTCACAACACTTCGTTTAGCCGGTGATCGCACAAACACGAGGACACTGAACTGCATGACATCTTGAAGCTGCTTGATTGGCTTTCTCGGCTCTTAGTGTTGCCTGCGAAAATAAGATCTTAGAGTCACACCAACGAAGGGCATCCCGTCACGTTCCATCGAATAATTGGAGATCTTTTGACATGCAACCGAAATTTCGATTGCAGGGCGCCTTCTCAGTAATGCGCAGCGCAAGAAGCAAGCGAACTTGTCTGCTCCTTCTGCATGGGTTGTGGCGACGTCGAAACGCTGAGCTTTGATTGGCTCAAATTGAAGGATAGGGGGTAGACCTCAAAGCAAGCTGCCTTGAGGTCTACTCAGTGTCTTTCCAATCACAGCAAATCAGAGCTCAACGTCGTTCTGACGTAAACGCAACTCTTGCGCAAGAATAAGACGAACTTGCGCTCCCAATAGACCTCCGTCAAATTGCGGGCTCCTTGGACGGGATTAAAACCCACCAAATTGGGACCCGTAGGACAGTGCTTTGCCCCAGAGCCACCGATAATTGTTCTATAAACTACTTCCGATGAGAAGCCACCCAGACGGCTATGAAACAAAATATAGTCGTACTATTCCGACCATAAGCGATAGTGTGATTGCGAAAAAATTCCGTAATAAAATAAAATATTGAATTTGCAGATATGGTGGAATTGCACCAGGCGGAATCCCTTTCATGTCGTCAACTTCATGTGGGCATAGCGACTCTACTCGCAGTCTCGCGCTTCTTCGTTTGACCATAACCTCCTCTACTATACTCACAAAGCCTGGCAGTTCGACGACGGAGCCATAGAGTGACCCGTCGCAGATTTGGAGCGCGAGGTTCTGGTAGCACAGACCATTTCTCGGCGATTCTGAAATCTGCGCACAGCTTTTGCAGCGGCAAGGACCCGAAACATGACTTTCAAACCCGACGAGAAAAGAAACGGTAGCCCGAGGAACGCGAGAAGCACGAGCGGACATTCCATCGCTCGCAAAAAGTGTGTTTCGGCGCCTCGCCGCAGCCGGGCGCCCGTTACATGACTCTGGTCTGCCTCTTTACCTTTTCACTTGGGGCGGCAGCGTCTTGTGGCGATCTGCCAGGCTTTGTCAATATAGAGGAAGCTATGATTTTACATATCTGGCTCGCTCACTGCGTCCATTCAGGCATGTGTCACCCACACATGTGGTGCCATTTCTAGCTCTCATGTGACGTTGCGAGCGACAGAAGACAACAAATGCAAATCAAGCTCTTCTTGAACACGTGTCGCAATCTGTATTCGATATTAGAAGACTGCAACTTGCCGTGAATGAATGCAAAACGTTAGTGATTAAATACTGAATTTCATGTGTAATCTATCGATATGCTGTTTCTGGAAAATGAAATATCAAAGTGTGCTTCGTAATTTGATGTCTCGTTACTTTCGTTCGTTGTCGCGATTTCGGTTTTATTACTCGAGGAAATACAGTAATGTGTCGTTTACATTGACACCATTTATTTGGATACCCCGCTATATCGACACCATTTTTGGGTACCAATTGTAGATGCTTTTGTTATTATGGACAACCCACATTATAAACGATGTTTTGGGGGAACGGAGGTGTCTATAATAAGGAGATATCACTGTAACACTATTTTAAACTTTATTCCCATTTATACATTTACACTATCTGTACGGTACATTGCTTACTTTTATTTAATTCACTATGTTCAACATACCGTTCACGTAAATTATGGTGGACATTCGGACGTTACACGTCGATAAAAATATCTGTTAATATCAGACACTTTGGTGTACTAAAGTATAGATCATAAAATGACAGCTAAGAATAAACGTAATATCAAGACATCAACCAATCGTTAAAAACATTTATTGAAATTAGCATTAACTTTATGACTGTAGTAAATAAAAAGTTATAATCCGTAAAAAATGAATCAAAGCTGCATGCATGATGGGGTTGCACTTAAGGGTAAACAGAGTATGGGGTATAGCCTTTCGATGTATTTGCGTTTGCCTTGCAAGTAGTGTCAAATGGAAGAGTACACAAGGCCCGTGTATTGAGCGGTCCTTGGAAGCGAATGTCGGCGGAGCACCCGCTCGTGGCAAGTGCCTTGCGTGTTTCACAACAACGGCTTGCTGTACTTGTAACAGAACGTCTATATCCCGGTACGTTAGGCTAGGCAGCTACTCGGGAAGAGAGTGCTTGTGCCATCAGGTAGGTTCAACATGATTTACCTCACGCGGAGGATGCTTTTGCACTTCTCAATGTTCGTCTTGACTGGGGCGCGCAACGCCACTGATTAAGAAGCGTCTTTGCCGCCGCATTTGTGATCGTGTCAATCAATGCCACGACATGCGCTCGGGTACTGGCTCGTGCCCAACCGCTGCGATGACGGGAATAGCCGAACCTTAATGATCTGTTGAACCATTGCCTCCTCGATACTGACAAAGCCTGGCAGATCACCACGAGAGGCGGCAGCCGAAAGTGAAAGGGTAGAGCGGCAGACAACGGATGAGAGGAGGAGGCTCCTCAGGAAAGGCATGTAACGGGAGCCCCGCTGCGGAGAGACGCCGAAACACACTAGTTCCGAGTGGTGGAATGTCCGCTCGTGCTTCTCGCGTTCCTCGCACTACCGCTGCTTTTGTCGTCAGGTTTGAAAACCGTGTTTCGGGTCCTCGCCGCTGCAAACGCTGTGCGCAGTCTACAGGCTCCCCGACAAATGTTCTGTGCTACCAGATCCTCGCGCTCCAAATCTGCGACCGGGCACTCTATGGCTGCGTCGTCGAACTGCCAGGCTTTGTGAGCATAGAGGAGACTATGGTGGAACTCAACCAGTGCCCCGTGCTTTGCCGACCCCAGCTCGTGGCGATAATCATTGGAGGCATATAATTGGTTGCGAATCACATAATTTCTTGTTCTCGCTGCTCGTTTTTTTTTCTTTTCCTTTTTAATTTGTTTGCGACTGCCATTGCGTGGAAAATAAATACTAACACGTGTTTTATGAGCTTTGAATGTCAAGAAATATTTCTAAGCGGTATTTACTTGAAGTACAAAAATGGGTTTATCGCTTCTCTAACATATTTCTGAAGGTAGTCGCTGCGGTGGTCTTTAACAATGCACTTCGGTGTTGTCAAGACGTGCGAAAGATGCGGTCTAACAATTCACTCCGCGAATACTTTCCCGCAAAGCCCGTCGACGATCAATCACTCTGACCTACGAAGCGAGTGACGCGAGTGACGATGGATACTTTTCCTGGACAAGGCATCCGATTGGCTCACTGCGTGCTCTGCGGACAAGTACACGCGCCGGCATTTCCTGGAGCATAGGTTTTTCAAAAGGATTAGTTCCTTGGTCGGGCACGAATCAAAAGTGGTCGACTCTCGCTAATTCACGAACGTCTTATACACAAATTAGACAACCTTCAAGTACCCGAAAAGTTCAAATGACTACCTGAATACCTGAAAAACCAAACGTATTTCCTAAATTTTTTACTTTCATGCTCGCGGCTATAATGACCGTCATCTTAGTTCTAGGTATAAATATTTTCAATTCCGTCAGAAAAAAAAAAGTTATCGAGAGCTTTAAAATACTGCGTGAATTCTCATGCGTGACGCTCATTCGGGCGTAGACAATCACCACGAACAATTAAGGGATCCAGGCGAATAATGAGGGTTAGCATGCGATTACATCGACGAAAAAAAACGCGATGTGCAAAAGAGAAATTAGAATGACGTCTCCATTGCTCGCTGTAGCTCCCCGCGTATTTCATATTTATATTTTAACTTTTGATAATATCCTAAGCTCCGTCATTTGACCGACTACTTTGTGTCTTTAATCAAAGCGATTAGATTCCTCGTAAAAGGTTCAGCAAAGTGGATCTGCAGGTGGTTCTCCATAGTGTGTTGGAACTCAGGGAGGCAGTGCACGCGACAACGTGGCCGGACACGATACACCCACTCTCGCAGACTTCACTGCGTCACTCTTCATGTCTAGGCCACGCGCTGCGAGTGACCGTCTCACATTTCTGGAGTGTGTGCAGCATCCCTTAATCCGGTGGCGTTGTTCCGTCCGTCAGGTTCTGGACCTTCTACCGAAGGCCCTAATCTACATGGCGGGACAAAGCGGGACGAAGATATCGCCGCCTGCTGCGATTGGCCAGCAGCGTGGTGATGAAGAATCGGAGCCGGCGGCGATGTCCCGCTTGTCCCGCTTCGCCCCGTCGTGTAGATTATGTCCTAAGTGGAGCCACTGGAAACGCAAACCTGGTTTTTGTGATGTGTGTTCAATGTTTACGACGATCAAAACAAAAAGGGGCATAAAACCGAATTCCAGACTTATACAAAGGTCTTCATTTTGAAATACAAGGAGCCTAAAAGACCGATCTCACTAGCCAGTTTTTCTACGCCACCGCTACCGCAATGCGCCGAGCGAACGAATATTACGGCGGCATCACGCATGTGTCTGTGCTTGGTGAGATCAGTGCACTGATTCAAAAACAGCTCACCATCCCAGGGTTCCTCTTGGCAGTGATAAATGTTGCTTGTGTTTCGAGAAATATCTTTACTTCCTTTCGTCAAACACTGTGTAAACATAGTAATGACCGCAGATTGCTTAGTCTAAACGTTGCTTGCTTTCAGATGTGCAATCTCACGAAGCGTTATCCGGAACTTAATTTTGGAGTGGCCCTTTTCGACCTGAACTTGGAGGACTTGGGGAACGAATGCGCCACTGCAAAACGCCTGAACTACGCTGTGGGATTCTGGCGCACAGAGGCTGTAGCAAAGTATATGCGGACAGAACTTAGAGACCCGAACTTCAGCCAAAAGAATCCACGTTGCTAATAAAATATGTTAGAAACTGTCGTATTTCATTCTTTGCATCTGCCACGGCGATTGTGCTAATTCACAGGCACCCTTATCAATACCTCTTGCAACTCCCTCCTCCGCATAACGTGCCCGGCAGTTTGATATTTAGCTACATGTTCCAGTTTCAAAAAGGGCCGTTGGATGGCGAAAGAAAACATGCGTTTTGTGTCAGGCTCGTCAAGTACTCGGCGCTTTTTTATATAAATATATATTACGAATTAAAGAGCACAGCGAAAGACCCTAGGTGCGCACCTGCTCTTGCCCCACCACCGTCTCCTTCCGCACGATAAAGTGTGTCTGCTATAGTCAATGAATATAGATAGGGGAACACATGAACGAAGCGTCTGAAACCAGCTACTGCCGCACCACCTTCAGAATGCCGTCTGCTACCTACGCGGCAACGTATGGTTGGGCTTCAAGCTAGGCTTCAAAACAGACCACACAAAGCAAGAGTTACGCCTACCTTCGCTCCGCGATGGGACATTATCAGTCACTTAATCAATTCATTTTATTCGTACCTATAAACGTTTAGGTGTCCGGAGGCATCAAAATATACAACAGTTGTTGGCTTGGCAAGATCTGGTCACCCTACCAAACCAACAAGAACAAAAGAGCCGTGTGTGGCAAATAGTATACAAAAAACAACACAGAACAAGCAGTTGCAAATATTAAAATGCTCTGAAAAAACATCTTAGGGATATGAGAGCCGTCTGTTTTACGTAGATGTCATTTCGTATGAAGTTGTTAAAGGAACACTGACACCACCCCAATATTTTTTTTTATTTTTTGCCAGGCGATTTATTGTGGTGTCAGAAGACCACCCAATCAATATTGTGATACAACGTCAGATATATTTTTAATAAAGTCAAAAAAGCAACTGGCCGAAACCGAAACCGAAACTGGACTGGTGGAAGAAGAAATATAAATGAGGAAAGAGTTGGCGGAAGTCACGTGTCTATGATACTTTTTTCCACCCAAACAACGTGTTTGCAGCTTTTTAGAAGCCACAAAAATGGGTATCATATTTCTTTTCTATTTTTATTATTGTGTATGTGCCTTTGATGACCTATGACTTCGATTATATTTGGTGGTTGTGTCGAAACAACAGTGCCCTAGAAGTTGGGTAGTGGGCTCACCGCCCTATCTCCCCCGTGTTTTGCGCTGAATCGGCCGATGTCGAAAACGCCCGAGGCGCAGCAGTAGATTCCTCCTGAACTTCTCCCCACCGCTGATCGCGATTGGTAAGAGCCGCCTAGCCGACCTGGTCTGGCCTATGCGCGCTGGAAAGTTTCAGGAGAAAACGCTTGCAGCGCCACCGTCGCGTCGACATCAAACGCCTCAGGCCGAGCCGCTCCGTGAGCCCACTTCAACTCTCTAGGCCACTGTAGTCTAAACCATAGAATACGGCACGTGGCCACGGCGAAGAAAGTGAGCGCGACTCAAACCGGCCATTTCTCGATCGGCGGATTTCGGGCGGAAAGGAAAGGAATTCTTTGGAAGCGAATTTTTTCTGTGTAATTGGGCTCTGATATGTAATGTACTAATAAAAACGTTGGCGAGCATAAATACCCTTTAAGGTGAGTGGTGAAACTGGATGGGTTCGACTCTGAGGAACAGGGATAGTAATGCCGCGACTTGTAGGCGATGATGTTTGTGGTCAAGGCCACGGTCCCTTTGATTCTGCCAATTTTGGTGCTCTTCGGCTGCTCGCTACTCGTCTCATTCTGAATACTTTTATGAATGAGTGGTCTTATTTGAAAAGTAATATAATCCTTTTTCCTCTGGTATGAACCTTTTCCGTTTACTCGCCCCCGACCGCCAAGCAGGCATATCCGGAATGGGCGACGAAAAAATATCAGAACGTTTCAACCTGCAAATAAAAAAAAAAAATAAAAAAATGGAGGGGAGGCAAAACAAGAAAGTGTGACGGTTATGTTTATGTCCTAAATGCCCTCTATTGGCATCGCGACGGCAAAACAATGTTTTCGCCCATACTGGAGCGACGGCAATTCAAGATGGCAGCGCCCTTGCGAAAAAGGTCTATAATTAGTGTTCGGAGTTTTCGGTTTAAACCGATGAAAACCGATAAAAGTACGCCGATTTCATTTTCGGAAATTCGGTTTTAACCGTAAAAGGTCAGTTTGCAGGTTCGGCGTTTTCGGTTTAAACCGATAAAAACCTATAAAAGTATGTCTCATTCGTTTTCTAAAATTCAGTTTTAACCGGAAAAGGTCAGTCTTTTAGGGCCGCGTCGAGGTGGGTGGTAGAGAGGGGGGGGGGAGAGAGAGAGGGCTTTGAAGGTTCGACATTGTGTGACCTCTTCGCGATTGGCCTCTTAGAAGGGTCAACATGCAACAAAAGATGTCTTGGATTGGCCTTCGCGGGACATCTGTGTCCTTTCTCGGTTTTAATGTGTCAAGTTGCCGGTCCTAAAAAAAGTTCGGATCTGGGCTAGTATACGGTTTTTCGCTTCATGCACTTCAGAGGACATCGAGGAAAGCCGATAATACCTTTCTTAACACCCTCTCTCAAACTAGTATTGTCATCACCTCAGACGGTTCACGTTCTCAGAATGGGAAGGAAGAATAAGCACGCTGAAGATTATGATCGCGAATTCCGCGATTTTGAGGTGTGTCCTGACGGAAGTTGTAGCGAAGACCACGTATGTATATGTGTCGTTATTCTTTGAGTGATCACAAATATCACAGCTACAAGGATCATCTGATATCCGATGTCCGATGGTGTTTCTTTCATATTCACCGCAAAAAACCGGTAAACTTTTTTGGGAATAAATATACACCGAAAAAAAACGAAAATTGAATTTTAAATAAACAACAAAAAAAGTACGCCGAATTTTGAAAAAAAATAAAAACCGAAAACGCAGAACCCTATCTGTAACCTAGGTTTTACATTGTTGGTATATAATTTTAGAGTCGCCAATAGGGATCCGCGAACACTTACTTGTTCCGCTAGTGAAAGGACCATTAAGGGTAACATAATTTTATGATGCTATTTTGTTAAGAAGACATGAAAGCAGATGTGGACGAGAGCTTCTTTTTAATTTTCTATTACTTCGTTTCGTACAGCTCCCCAAATACTGCTTGAAAATCACATATTTTCGGCACGATTATCTTTTTGTTTAAATATATACTAGAGTAACTAGACGTTCAAACTTTGCTACATGTGTGATTTCTGTTATTTTTTTATATCCACCAAACTGTTCAAACACAAATATAATGTTGTTGATAAGTTATTTTATTGCAAACGTAGCAATATTTTATATTTCAGGTGATGGCAGTTCCCATTTTCCTAAGCGGATAATTTAACTACATTAAAGTATTTAATCAAATTTGATACTCCGGAGGTATAATCATTTCATCTCAATAGTTACCTGACCGGTGGACAGAGGGTGCTGACTGACGCTGCGCCATAAGGTGGCTTCAGTTTGGTTGGTTTCGGTTTCAGCGGGCTCGCGGCTGTGTTAGGTCGTTTTCGCTTTCTTTTGTGATATAAATGGTATTCCTCGTGGTACAGAACCAAATTAACAATGGCGATGGGCCACCTTGAAAACTGCGACGTAGTTAACAGCCTAAAGTGTGGACATTTTCATGAACACCTTCATCTGATCATGTTCTTCGTTCGGCCAGGTTCGGTGGCGAAAGCCAGTGAAATGATGCCGGGGGAGGATTACGGATGTCTACGGCCGCACTGGACGTACGCGCTGATGCTAGTTTTCATAAAAATAAACTAAAGAAGAAAATAATGCATAGAGACACAGTTAAAAAGCAGATCGACGACCTGACTAACAATGTGCTGCGTCGCAGAGGAACTCGCAAGTTTATTGCAGACTGTTATGTTTTCGGGGACACCAACGTTTTGTGAAAATTGCCCACCGACAAATATTTTTGTGATGACGATGTAATGCAAAAGGAAGGGATATGGCCTTCTATCGCTTTCTTTGAAGAAATTAAGTACACTACAGATGCTTTGATGGTTCATCCTAGGCCGAGTAGAACATTTCTTTCAACTATCCGCCCTGCTAAAGTATTCATTAACATTCTAAGAAGTTTCATTAGCCGGATTTCAAAAAATTTAATTTAGGATACTATTTGTTATACCGACATTCTTAGAACGTATTGCGAATATGAGATGGGTGACAGACCTGTCAATTGAAATCTGACGTCTGTCTTGCTCATAAAATTCAAAATAAAATGAAATGGCGCAAGAGACTTCACCTCCAGCAAGATTGGCTTTAGTCAAATGCCAGGCACCACTTTATAGATTTGCGCACAAAGACATTTATGTGTTTGAACAGATAAGCATTTTACTTTCGGCGGCGTCGAGAGTAAATGTGACATCCACAACACTGCACTCGAGTGATTTCTATGCAGACGACTTCTTTTGGGGTTACATATTAGATGCCTCAGGCGGTTTTGTCAGACACTCACAAGCTGTCTTTGACACGTTTTTTACCCTTTGTGTCTAAAGAAATGAATAGAATTAGACATCATAAGAAAAGTGAACGACTGCAGTCACGAGACCGAGCACAATGTATAGTTTATTTAAATTCATTAATAAACTTGATCAAGCGAATGTTTATACCGCAAAAACGATTCCACCATATAATCAAAAGCAACTTCTGTGGATTTGTTATAAAGACAGAGCACGATGCTTTCAAGCATCGTGCTCAAGTAACACTCAAGACACAGTAACGCTTGAAGCACAAAACAGTAACGACAAGAGACACACATAGTGACTCGTTGCGTTGATTATATTCGCCCTCCTCTTTAAATCATAAATACGTGGTCCTAATATATTTTGCACTTTTTATTGCGCCATTAAAACCTAGCCACAGTCACTTAAAAAAATTTGCACCGTCATAAAATATTGGCTTTTCAACCCTCGTGTGTACTAGAGTCATCTACATACTCAAATGTCACCAGTGCCAACGCTGATTCGTTTCCTCACACGTGTTCGGTACGCCGACGGTGCAAATATTCCAAACATGTTAGGAAATCAAGCGCAGATGTTGTGCACATAATGATGGCATGCAGTTGGGTAGTAAGACAAAGTATCGGGTGACACTTTACAGAGAAAAATAAAAATCGCGGTAAAACGCGTCGAAAAAAAAAACCAATTCCAACGCCTTCGCCAAGGCGCGGAGGGAGAGCGGAGCGACGATTCTAAGCCACCTTCTGACGGCCATGTGATGTGATTCCAAGATGGCAGCGCCCATACGACGGAGGATAAAAAGATCTATAAAAAAGTGTCCGAGGCTTTCTGTGTGTTTTCAACGGATTAATACTTCAGCAGCCTCTCAAGCTTTACTCTCTTGACGCATCTGCTTTATAAACATATTACATAATGCAACCTTTAGACTTCCCTCGTAAAATTACCGTGTTGCCTCATTTAGATAGACCGTAGAGAATTTAAAAAACAATAAAAACAATTTTGATGCTTTGTTGCGTCACTTAGTGGAAGGCCGAAGAACTGCTGATTTCCAATGTTGAGAAAATCGTCGAAGGAGGCGCTTACGCCTCTATCATAATCATTATCAATGTTTTCTGGGGGTTATTAGCTCGGCAAGATAAAATGCTCGCACATTTTATTGATAAATGAATGCTTATGCTCTGTTTCACTTTAACAGCGATCGGGGCCGAAGCTACAAGCACGAGCATAAGGCCCTGAACAAGGCTTCTACTTCACGAGCGCGCGTGCTTGGCAAAGACTCTGAAAGCCCGAAGCTCGCTCTTGTAGCTTCTCCTAACTTAAATGTAATTATTATATCAGACAACACCAAGAAACACCAATCGATTTCCCGGAACTTAATCTTCTGTGTACATCAGCGGACTAGGCCACCTGACCAAGAAGAAACGAAAAAGGCCAGAAAACGTTACGTATCACAAAATATGTCTCATAAAACGCTTCTAATTTAAATGCATTGTTGGCGCACAATGGAAGTGATCAAGTAAAACAAGAGTGGGCGAAAAGTTTGCTTCGGGGGATTCATGTATACGCGGAATAAAGATGTAGCATCAGGCGTCCGATGGTGGTGCGTCAAGCGTGGTCAAGCACGTGGCTTTGATGTCCCGTGAGAAGCCTGCAAATGTAGTCGCTGAGTTCATGCAAAGTGTTTGCAGGAAGAGACGATCATGATGAAAAGTTAAGACAGTTTGAAAATGGCAATCCGAAAGCAACGCTGCTTAGCCTACCCTCCAACCCCAAGATGTTTTCGAGATCGTGTAATTGAAACATGGATGCTAGGTATTAAACTCTCCGTTCTGCAGAGAAATGAAATGCACTTTACTTCTAATTGCAGTGGCTTCTGGAACTTCATGGTATGAAGCACTTTATGGCTGCAAGCTCTGACCGGACCTTGTTCTGTGGTCTGCGCAGGGCTATTGCAGGGAGTTACTCCGAGAGCCTCACCAGAGTTTCCTGCCCGTGGTCGTCCTAAAGTTTTCTCGTGTAGGTATGCATTTTTTCTGTCTTTCCCTTAATGGTACTTGGGCGTTTTCTTTTCATTGTTGCCGATGTGCCTGAAAGTTGGTTAAGCACACGAATAGACGCTGTACAACTGTACCTCACATATGTTTCTCAAGATACTTTTTGTTTGCCACAGTTACAGATTTTTTTATGAAGGTTGGTCTTCTTTTTATTTACAAATTTGTTTGAGTCTCGATGGGCGACACTAAAACGTTATGCCAGTGGCGAAGACAAGTTCACTGCTCCAACTTGTTCTCAACTGATTGCAAGAACTTGGGTTGTGAAAAATGAATGTCGTAAAACCTCTTTCCAGCACTTGCTCTGCAGCACGAAAAACAAAATTATACATAGGACATACCCTGTTTTTTAGACTTCTTGCTCATTCTGCAGGTCTGCCTGCCATAGATGGCGTGCCACCGGAGAGCAGGTAAATTCCATTGTTGGTTTTGCCATTTTCTTTAGCAGTTGTCTTGATAGTTTTTGTAAATTTAGAGATTTTCCTAAAAAGCAAGCTGGGAAGAATATTTAGTTTGATTAGGTAGCTGGAAATAATGATTGAGTACCCTTTAGTGAATAAAATAGAGACTGTGTGCCACTGTTAATGCCAAGTCGAGATCGGCGCTTTGTTGACATTTTGCTTTGAGTAGTACCCATTTTTATTGGTTAGCCTCTTCGTGCGCCAAGTAAAATCTTTCTATGCAGACACCTGCCCTCTGCTGGCACACTATATCCTCATGCTCAGTGAGTGTATGAACTGGAGTTGTATCCCCACTCGACACTCGTTGAGCATGAGGGTAGGAAAGTCTTACCATTGCAGTAGTAGTGTTTTATAGTCTTTACAGTTGAGTGTGAATATTCGACAGAAATCTCTCAGGTTGGCGCAAAAGTGGGTTAAACAAACGCGTTTAATCATTTGCCTTAATTAGGTACCCATCATTTCAATGCCTACATGGCCTTGTCCTCAGAGGAGACTATGGCTGTGGCAGTGAAGGAGCAGTTTTTTTTTATAAGTACAAGTACAAAGTATAAAAATAAAAGGATCTATATGCTGATCACTCAAGAATATGCTATTCATTGTAATGTATCTCTGCCAAGTACTTGAGTGTGATTTGTTTTTATTTTCAGCTACCTGGGTGCCTCAAGATCTCGAGATCCTAGTGGCCACAAACTTGGACTCAATCTTCTTCTGTGGTCTGGCCAGGACCATGGGGGAGGTAATCCCAGCAACAAGAGCATCGCAGCATCTCCCTGCCAGTGACTTTTGATTGGCGTCGCGACAAGGAGTCCTCGTGCCACCAGGTGTTAGGTATGCCACTCGAAATAAGCATTCTTCTTCCCTGTTCCTTAAGTGAAACAGCAAAAGCACTACTAAGCCTAAAATGCAAAAGGCATATTCAAATCTTGGGTTGGATGGAGTTCCAATTACAAAAAAGAGTCTTCAGACATGATTAACATGTGAACCATGTGAAGCCCGCAGATGTAGTTTTGACGGTGTCACACAAATAACTTCCCGCAGATGGCATCGCTCTTGCTATACCCAAACAATATCTTAAAATAATCATTGTGTTACGTTGGTGTCAGCAATCTTATGTACTTTTCACGCCCAGCAGTCGGGAGATGTGAAGTATAAAAGAACAGTAACTTGCACTTTGTCAGCTCTGCAAAAATTTATATAGTGAACAGAGCATAGCACATTCAACTTAAGAAAGCAATTCAGTGCAGGCCTAGTTTTAAGGTTCACAGATGTGTAATCCCTCCTCATAATGAAGTGAAAACTGCTTAATTTGTGGCACACTACAGGCTCTCTATTAGTGTTAAAAAGTGTTATGGTTTTCTAAACAGCTCGCACCAAGTATTTTCTTGAAATACATAGGTTCATGGAAATTATTATATGGATGTTTGTAGACAGTCATGGTGAGACCAATCTTTAATGTCAAGTGTTCCACTTATTCAGAGTTGGTTGAGCCTGTAAATATTGTAGGTCGCAAATTAAATTTTTAGGCTCCAGCCATTTGCGTTTAATAAAACCGTATCACTGACCTAAAAAGTCCTGCTATCCTAGAGTTTATGCTAGAATGTATCGCTTCAGATAAATTTGTTAATTTCAAATTTTAGCCCCTGCCCCGCCAGATACAACATCTGGCATAAAGCAGTGTTCCAGATCTTCTTCCAAGACCTGAGGCGGGTCGTTATTCAATCCAGGAGTCGACGGCGTCTCATGGGCGTGTTGCTGGTGCTTCTTACTGGACGATGCTACCGAGGCACAAGTGATCATGCTTTGGAAAGGCAAGTATGGCAAGTATGGCCGCCGTAAGTACACATATTGTTTTTACCTTTGTTTGAATCAGGCACGTAGCCAGGATTTTGTTTCGAGGGGGGGGGGGGTGTCCGGGCCCCAAGTCCCCCCTCCCCCACCCCCTGGCTACGTGCCTGGCTCGAATCCACTCTTAAGAAATGCACAGCGGCGTATTATTATTCCGGAGTGCTCCAACTCTGTCAGCGCTAGTTTCTCTGAGACCAGGGGTCTCCAAACGTTTTGGCTAAGGGGCCGGATCTGGGATCTGTCGCGGTCTCGAGGGTTGGGAAATAAAATAGTAAATACAAATAAGGGAACAGCAAGTAAATATCATATATAATCATTTAAATACAAAATTGATTAGAGTAGCCATGAAAAAAGAATCTAAGGCAATCATGAATACATATACTTTATGTTAAAGGGCCCCTGAAAAGAAAAAAAAAGTTTTTTTAAAACAGTCTGGTTGGGACACGCGTGTCAAAAAATGAATTTTACGCGAAAAAAATTGATTAGAGCAATATTGATGGCGACAGATTTATTTGATATTTTGCGCGCAAATTCCAGGTCATTCAGATCGGCTTCTCGTTGGTAACGATGGTCATTCAAATCAGTTTCTCATTGGCCAATTGAATGAGTGACCGCTTTGATGTTGGTTATAAAATCTTCGTGATCTCTTGAAATCGCCTTTTTAATTACATATTTTTAGGTTTAAGAAACAACCCATCGAATGAACGTCGTATTGTTTGCAAACGTTTTACAAAATCGTTACTTCCGCTCGGATAAAACAACAAAACAAAAGCTTCGCCATTTTGTTTTTCTGTCATGGTCGCCGTCTTGCAACGCGTCTCGCGTCCTCGGCTGCTTTTATAGTCTTATCGCGTTTATAAATGAAGACCTCCTGAAGAGGGCTTGTTGCTTGTGGTAGTTAGTCATGGCCGATTCACATGACGGACTTATCCGCGGACGGTGACGACATGTCTGCGGTTCGTCTGTCTCCCAAGCGCATCCACACGGGGGAGACGACGAGCAGACGACAGCGAGGACGCGACCGAACCTGGTCGCCACCCCACAGTGCCGCGAAACTCCAACATCGCACCGTGGCACCGTTGTCCAAGAGAGAAATCGACGTTCGCTACCGCGATAATGAATCGTTCGCCGCTGTTACGTACAGATCGAGACAAAACACCGTGATAGGCTTCGCGCGAAGCGCCACTAGCTTTACTAACCCAAAGCATGAGAGTGACACAGGCATGGTCCTGCTCGAGAAGGGTTCCACGTAGAAGCGACGAAGTTCTGGGCTCGCGAAGGGGCGTTTGGAGATGCCTTCACGCACTCCGCGCTCGTGCACAACACTCAAGTTCACCACAGCCACAAGAGAGGTCTTGCTCGGTGAAATCCTGATTGGACATGCAAGAATCATCGCGGCGTGCTAGACAAGTTTTGACGGAAGCTTCTTGACGCGGACCCGGAGGAGTACAGGAACCTGCGTCGCGTCAGCCAGACAAAGTTTCTGCAGTTCCTTTCACACGTGGAACGAAGAAACGCCCGACAAAATGAACCAGCGAACGCACAAAACACAATGATGCGCCACTTTTGTTTTCATCGCCCAGAAACAAAAACAAGAAAACAATGTACCGTTGCCAGACTAAACGCTTTTCAAGTCAATCTCCCGCCATAAATCCGCGAGTGAAAAAGGCGCTTGACTTTATCAGTCCGCGCGTCCAAGGACGGGGCGCGGATTGCAGGAATCGGTGACGTGCCGGTTACTTGGTACACGGTCTGCGGACGAAAATCGCGATTCGGTCCGTCGTGTGAATCGGCTGTACGACGCGGTACGACGTGCGACCGGCAGACACAGGAAGTAGCAATGGCTCTCGAACGGGGCGCAGCCAAGCCAGCCAAGCAGCCAAGCCGATCCACTACGAAGAGGCGGGGAGTACCTCTCCTCCACGCGCCCGAAATGCCGAGAGAGAGAAAAAGTGGAAAGGAGGTGACTACCGACTGAATTGCGTCTGGCGCAGTCAATGTTGCTCTAAAAAATTTTTTTTTCGCGTAAAATTTATTTTTTGACACGCGTGTCCCAACTAGACTGTTTTGAAAAGACATTTGTTTTTCTTTTCAGGGGCCCTTTAAGATGTAATTTAGCTAAGAATAGCATTACACAATTATTCGGAGAAATAAAACTCATCAATTGAAGCGCCTAGGAACTTTGGCATGCTCACGAAGGGCCCAGCACTAATCAGAATGGTAGAACTGATGCTGACAACATGCAATAGTCATATATTATGCTGTCAGAAAATATATGCCGCAACAGAAAGGAATTGCAGCATACGATTAGTTACACAGATATGAATCAGGGGACTAAGAATAGTGTTGCTGGTGATTTCGATGTCCAATGAATAATATGGCGAGAGGACCTGCGTTACAACAGGCAGTCTCTTCTCGTTCTTCGTGGTGTCTTAGTTGGCGCGGTTGGTGCGCGGCGCTGTTTCTTTACTGTGGGCGCCGGTAACAGAAGACTTGCTGGAAGCGGGCCACGGGGCGGGCTTCATTGGAAGGACCACGGTCAGTCACGGGCCGGTCGTAAGACCTTCGCGGGCCGGATTTGGCCCGCGGGCCGGCGCATGGAGACCCCTGCTCTAGACCATGCAAATGGGATGCAACACTAAACCACATGCTCTCGCAACAGTGCTGAGCTCAAGCACTGTTCCGAAGCTACTCTAGCTTTTACAATTCACCACAAAATAGTTGACGCCAAGTATAGCTAGTTTTGAGACTCCGTTTGACCAAAAGCTCTGCCGAAAGAAATCTGCCACCTTATAGGGAGTGCAAAAGAGCCTCGCGTGCCTAACCTGGAGAAGGGCGTTTTTTTGCATTGGCCATTTTTTCTTAAACCAATACCTTCAGCCTCCTTGAAATGTTAACATCATGTGACACACGGAAGTACTGTAAACCCCTTAATGTTGGCGAGTCCTTAATTTTCGCAGCCTTTAATTTTGCGAAATTCACTGGCCGTGATTACGTTCTCTGTGACCGATTCGAGAAGAAATAGGGGTTATGAAGATAAGGGGTTTTACTGTACACCGGAGAAAAGAGGAGGTCACTTTTGTTGGTATGCAATAGTAAAACCAACAACAACGATCACGATGTCGACACCTTGTGAGCCTATCTGTGTCTATTGAATGATATCAATTTTATTTTAATTCGTTAAACGTTGTTGCCTGTACGTTGTGGGATGTCGTCTTTAACACGAGCAGTGGTTTTCCTCTGAAGCAGGCAGCATGGACGCGTGCCGCAGCAGAACAGAGTTCATTTGCAGGTTGTACCGCAGTTTGAAGGAGGATTCGCACAATGGGAGGGAATCTCAAATCAGTGATCTACCTCGGGCGTGGACAAGATTTGCTCATTCTAAAACAAATTTCGCTAGAAATCAAGGATTTGCGACGAATGTACCCGCATGGTTGAAGGGCCAGACAAGCCTTGTGAGCGCTTCGTTTTCTAGCCTCTCAGTCCTGAACCCACTTGCGCACCACATGTGTAGATGTTCCGATAGGCGGGAGCACTTGTTTGGAAAATGGTGAATGACAATAGGCATACACCGTTGTTTTTGTGGGGAAGGAATAATAAGCGTGTGCTCCGAAGAAATGAGCCGAGACAAGGAGAAGCGACTGGTTCGTGCGTTCTACTGGCGTGCATCTGTCTCGAGGAGCGCGGGTGTTGCGCGCCCGAGAACATCGTCTTTTATTTCTTTTATGCTGAGTGCTCAGCGCATGTCATGCTCCGCATCTGTGGTCACTACAGATATGCCCCCCTTGGTAGGATTTATGTCGGATTTGATAAATCCTGCCAGTGAACTGCCTGTGTTGCGGAGACTTGGCAGGCTGGTGTTTCTTCAAGATGTGCCGGCTTGAGACGGTTAAGGGCTACCGTATCTTCCTTGCCGTTGATGCGAAGTACAAACGTGTTGGTTCTTCGCTCAATCACAGGAAACGGTCCTTGGTAGTGAGGACGCAATGGCTTCCTTTGATGGTCTTGGCGTACAAAGACGTGGGTGGCGGTTTTGAGGTCTCCGGTGACATAAGGAGATTTACTTCTTCCTATTCGAGTCGGAATGGGTCGAACATTGTTGAACAGTTCTCGGAGAGTTTCGGCATAACCTTCGGACCGGTAGCATGATGTGTCGGCCTCGAAGAAGTCCGACGGCAACCTAAGTTGAGTGCCATAAACAAGCTCGGCGGTGGAGCATCCCAGATCCTCCTTGAGAGCCGTGCGAATTCCAAGGAGCACGAGGGGCACTTGAAGAACCCAATCGTTTGGGTTTCCGTAAGCCATCAAGGCCGATTTTAGATGACGGTGAAAGCGTTCCACGAGGCCATTGGACTGTGGATGGTACGCTGTAGTACGTAGCCTTGTTGTGCCGAGGGTGTTCGTCAGCTCTTTGAAGAGCGACGACTCGAATTGGCGTCCGCGATCCGTGACGATCTCAGAAGGGCAACCAAATCTGGACACCCATGTTGAGATGAAGGCGGCAGCGACAGTGGAGGCAGTGATATCCGGTAATGGCGTCGCCTCTGGCCATCTGGTAAACCTGTCAATGCAGGTAAGAAGGTAGCGATGTCCCTGTGATGGTGGGAGAGGTCCGACCAGGTCCAAATGCACCTTGTCGAACCTTGCATCGGGTTGAAGAAAGGTCTTGATTGGGGGCACAGGGTACCGATGCACTTTCGCCTGTTGACAGGGGACACAGGAGCGAGTCCAGGCCCGGATGTCTGACTTGATGCGAGGCCAAACGTATCGACTCGTCATTAGTTTTTGTGTTGCACGGACGCCCGGGTGTGAAAGGCTGTGGGTGGCGTCGAAAAACTTCCGACGCAGAGGTGTGGGCACGAACGGTCGCGGTTTTCCAGTTGCCACATCGCAAGTGACGGTGATGTTTCCTGGAAATGTGACGTCCTGCAGCCGCAGAGGGAAGACGTGCGTAGCACCTTGAGCTCCTCATCATTGACTTGCAGACGAGCAAGTTCCGCAGGATCTGGAATCGGTGGCAACGACACAGCCTCAATGCGGCTCAGGACATCAGCAGGCACGTTGTCGACACCTCTTACGTGTCGAATATCTGTGGTAAACTCCGACAGAAAAGCCAGCTGTCGAATTTCCCGAGGTGTATAATGGGAGCCGGCGTTGGCGACGGCATTGGTCAGGGGCTTGTGGTCTGTCCAGATGGTGAATGCTCTTCCCTCAACGAAGTGCCGGAAGTGTCGGACGGCCAAGTATGCAGCGAGCAACTCACGACCAAACACGCTGTACCGCGTTTGTGCGGGTTGAAGCTTCTTTGAAAAGAAGGCGAGGGGTTGCCATTGTCCGTTGACTTGCTGTTGTAGTACGGCTCCTACGGCGGTACCTGAGGCGTCGGTCATGATGGACGTCGGAGCATCGTGCATAGGATGTTGTAGGACAATGGTTTCTGCCAGAGCTCTCTTTGCCTCACAAAATGCTTGCTCAGCTGCCTCATTCCAGGCAAGAGGAGAAGTTGAGCGTCCCTTCTTGCCTTGGAGAAGAATGTCGAGTGGTTGAAGGAGCTTGGCACAGTGAGGAACGAAGCGTCTGTAGAAATTTACAAGGCCAATAAATTGGCGAAGCTTGGTCAGTGAAGTTGGCCGCGGAAAGTCTTGAATAGTTGCGACTTTCGCAGGCAAGGGTCGAATGCCTGAACTATCAAGATGGTGGCCGAGAAAATCTAATTCGGGCACTCCAAACTCGCTTTTCGCGGCGTTGATGATTATGCCATGTTTGGCAAGCCGTTCGAAAAGAAGACGGAGATGTACATTGTGCTCCTCTGGAGACGAGCTTGCGATCAACAGGTCGTCGACGTAAGAAAAGACGAATTCCAAGCCCCGTGTCACAGTGTCAATAAATCTTTGAAAAGACTGTGCCGCATTACTAAGGCCAAACGGCATGCGTAGAAATTCAAATAAGCCAAAGGGCGTTGTGACAGCTGTTTTGGGAATGTCTTCATCGGCTACCGGAATTTGATGGTAGGCTCGGGTGAGATCAAGTTTCGAGAAGATGTTGCATCCCCTAAGATTGACGGTGAAGTCGTGGATGTTGGGCAGTGGGTACCGGTCTGGAACGGTTTGCTTGTTCAGAGCGCGGTAGTCTCCGCATGGCCGCCAGTCTCCGCTTGTTTTGGGGACCATGTGTAGCGGAGACGCCCAACTGCTGGATGATGGTCGGACTATGCCTAGTTCGAGCATATGGTCGAACTCTGCCCGAGCAATTCGAAGTTTTTCCGGAGCTAGACGGCGTGGGCGGGAGAAGACAGGGGGCCTGTTGTTTGTATGTGATGAGTAACATCGTGTGTTACGGGTTTCGTCCAGTCGGGAGGCCTTGTGAGCGAAGGAAACTCGCTGAGTGGTGTTTGAAAAGCGCCTTGCACTTGCGTACAAGCGGAGGCGAACACCGGAGTTTCCGTCGTGTCGATACCTTGTAATGTAAGTTTTGTCGTTGAATCGAGCAGGCGTTTCCTTTTGACGTCAACAAGCAGCGAATGATGTTGTAGAAAGTCTGCGCCAAGGATTGCGCGACCGACGTCGGCCACCAGAAAAACCCATCGAAAAACTCGTCGAAGGCCGAGGTTCAGCGAAATGGAACGTTCCCCGTAAACAGGAATGGACGTGCCGTTCACAGCTTGCAGAAAAGAAATCGGCTTACGTGAACGGTCGGCAAGTGTCGCAGGGACGGCGCTGATCTCGGCTCCTGTGTCAACAAGTAAGCGGTCTCCAGTGGTTTTGTCGATCACGTAGAAGAGGCGACTTTCTGTTGGGCTTGGACCACTCGTCGCCTCTAGTGGTCGGCCGGCCGGTTTTCCGGCCACGCACAGGGGCGTTGGCAGCGTCGAGCGTCAGGACCGAAACGGCGGTGGTAATAGCACAAGCCTGAAGAGTGACCTCTACTCGAGCGGTCGTTGTCTGGTCGGCATGATGTAGAGCGGCGGCGACGACTCGGAGAACGGGCAGTGTCTCGACGTCTTGTCGCAGCGAGAACGACTTGTTCAAGTCGTTGGCAGAGGTCGTCGACATTGTACTGGGACGCGTTTGGTTCCCGGATGTCTTGCGCCGTGGTAGAGGTGTTGCCTGCTGACTGCGATGTCAAGGCGGCAGCGGTAGCAATAGATGGAGAAGCAACCTCCATGACCGCGTCGGCCAAACCGGCAAGTCCGGCAAGGTTGAGGGCGCGGCTGCTGCAAGGACCATCTGGACGTTTTGTGGGAGTCGCTGAAGGAACAGCTCTCGAAGGAGAACGTCATCGATGGCGTTGGCACGTTCTCCGAGAAGCTGAGTCATTCGACGTAGTAACTGAGTTGGGCGCCGATCCCCAAGTTCCTCCGCCGAGAGTAGCTGCTGCCAACGGGTACGTTCCGAGGCTTCGGTTCTTTGCAACAGGGCCGCCTTTAGTTGATCGTAGGGATTCGTGGCAGACGGGGAGGATAGCACGTCGTACACTTCGTCGGCTGCGGTTGGTGAAAGAGCTGACACGACGTGGTGGTACTTCCGCTCTTGGCTTGTGATGTGCGCCAGATGGAACTGCGACTCCACTTGGAGGAACCATACTCGCGGGTTGCGGTCCCAGTACGGCGGGAGCCGAACCGCAACAGCCGCTACTGGAGCTGAAGTCGAGCCCGTTGGTTCTCCCTGACTCATTCTTGGAGACTTGTCCGGGTCACCACTTGTGGGGAAGGAATAATAAGCGTGTGCTCCGAAGAAATGAGCCGAGACAAGGAGAAGCGACTGGTTCGTGCGTTCTACTGGCGTGCATCTGTCTCGAGGAGCGCGGGTGTTGCGCGCCCGAGAACATCGTCTTTTATTTCTTTTATGCTGAGTGCTCAGCGCATGTCATGCTCCGCATCTGTGGTCACTACATTATCTTTATTAGAATTTTGTATTATGGTCAAAGGTGGACTGCATATTTGCAATACTTTTTCTCACTTAAAAATATGTCGTACTAAAAATATGTAGTATAGCCGATGACAAAAAGAGAATGGCTGGGCGTCCTCCAGCACGTGCTTGTGCTTTTCACCCCGCTTTGGACGGACGTGCTCACTCGAGGCTCATGAGACGCTGAAACGTCATCGAAGGTAGCAGGTGGGCTGGTGGCAGAACAACTGAGACTTCTCCCTGCCTTTCTCATTCTGTCAGTGAGCGTGTACTTCTATACTCTAACTTGGCTTAACCTGGACAGAGCTGAGGAGAATAGGCTTGGCGAGTGCCCTTACTGCATATGCATGTGTACAGCTGAGGCACTTTCTAAATCAAGAACATTGTGTATCTTACCTTCAAAACCACATCATTTCGGGGGTGCAAAAGGAATTCTAAGGCATATTTTTGTTTGTATTGTCCTATTACGCATCGACTCCTTCGACTTAATGAGGAGTCGACCCAGCCTGTTGAAAATTATAATGGCTGCCAGGTAATTGTTTTGCATTTAGTTAATATATCAGTATTCAGTTAGGTATCCCAAGTCATTAGTCGTTGAGACGCAGTCTCTCAGTAAGTCAGTCATGTTTAACATTAATAAAAATGCTTCTCAAATAACGGCACTGTCGAGCACATGTACTGAGCTCGAACAATCGCTGGGCACAAGCTGATCGTATGGTTACAGACAGCAAACATCCCGGTTGGAACGTCCTACATCGCAATGTAGCTGAAGACTAGGCCAGGGCCCCACTCACAAACGTCTGTACTTTGTATCTTTTTAAGCTGGACCACCTTTGACCCTACAAGCCATTGCAGCAAAAACGGCGTGACACATGATTATAAGCTCGACGTACCATGGCGTCCAACTAGAAGGTCACATGGCTTGCTTTCTGCACTGAATTTGCAAGGATGGCTTGAAGCTTCTGCCATGGTTAACTTTAAGCTGAGATAGTTTGGAATAATGCTTCCAATTTTGAGTGTTGCCCGGCACGGTTAACAATTTGGTGATATAGTGCTGCATTGAAAAGTCTGTGCATTCATGACTGTATCACCTTATGAATGCATGCTAGCTATTAAACTCTCTGTTCTGCAGAGAAATGAAATGCACTTTACTTCCAATTGCAGCTGCTTCGGGAACTTCATGGTATGAAGCACCTTATGGCTGCAAGCTCTGCCTGATCTTGTTCTGTGGTCTGCGCAGGCCCATTGCAGGGAGTCACTTCAAGAGCATCACCAGAGTTTCCTGCCCGTGGTCGTCCTAAAGTTTTCTGGTGTAGGTATGCATCCTTTTTGTCTTTCTCTTAATGGTACTCGGGCGTTTTCTTTTCAGTGTCGCCGATTTGCCTCAAAATTGGTTAAGCACACGAATGGACGATGTACAACTGTATCCCACATATTTGTGTCAAGATAACTTTTCTTTGCCAAAGTTACAAATTTTTTTATGAGGGTTAGTCTTTTTTGTTTTTATTTACATATTTATTTGAGTTTCCACGGGCAATACTAAAACGTTATGCCGGGGGCAAGGACAAGTTCACTGCTCTAACTTTTTCTCGACTGATCGCAAGAAATTTGGTTAATGTTGTGAAACCTCCTTCCAGCGCTTGCTTTGCAGCACGAAAAAAAAATTATACATAGGACATACTCTGTTTTTTAGACTGCTTGCTCATTCTGCAGGTCTGCCTGCCATAGATGTCGTGTTACTGGAGAGCAGGCAAATTCGATTGTTGGTTTTGCCATTGCTTTTTTTAAGCCGTTGTCTTAATAGTTCTTGTAAATTTAGAGATTTTCCTAAAACGCAAGCCGGGACGAATATTTAGTTTGATTAGTTAGCTGAAAATAATGATTGAGTACCCTTTAGTCAGTAAAATAGATACTGTGTGCCGCTGTTAGTGCCAAGTCGAGATCCGCGCTTTTTTGTCATTTTTCTCAGAGTAGTACCCATTTTTATCGGTTAGCCTCTTGGTGCGCCAACTAAACTCTTTCTATCCAGACACCTGCCCTCTGCTGGTACACTCTACCCTCATGCTCAGTAAGTGTATGAACTGGAGTTGTATCCCCAGTCGACACTTGTTGAGCATGAGGGTAGGAAAATCTTTCCATTGCAGCAGAGCCATTTATTGGGAGGGTTTGGCCAGTCTATGATTTCGCTACCGTAGTGTCCCCCTCCCGAGTGAGCCAATCAGCCCACGGCACAGAGCGAGAGGCGTGAGCGCATGCGCGTGAACTCTCGGCTGCTCCCAGCTGCGCGGGGAAGGCCGCCATTTTCATTCATTTGCCGGCCAGGGATCGATATCCAAATTGCGGTTCTTTCCTTTTATTTGGCAGGCTCTGGCAATAAAATGATATAGTGTTATTCTTCGGTGGCTTAAAAAGCTAAAGAATGAAGTTTCTCCATGTTTGAACGCAAATTTTTATTCAGGCGAAAAAGAAATAAGCTTGTAGCAGACGACGCATAGCCTCAACAGTGCTCCGCGCCGACAGCGTTGCATCAAAATGGCGGTCGTCTCCTCTTTGCTGCCTTCTTTCTCTCTCGCTTCTTTGGCGCTCTCCTCCCTTTCCTCCTCTCTGGCGCCTTCGTCGCCACACCCACTTGCCAAACTCTCCCAATATACGGCTCTGCATTGCAGTAGTAGTTTTTTTATAGTCTTTACAGTTGAATGTGAATATTCGACAGAAATCTCTCAGGTTGGGGCGAAAGAGAGTTAAACGAACGCATTTAATCATTTGCCTTAATTAGGTACCCATCATTTCAAGGCCTACATGGCCTTGTCCTCGGGGGTGTCTATGGCTGTGGCAGTGAAGGAGCAGTTTTTTAATAGGTACAAGTACAAAGTATAAAAATAAAAGGATCTATGTGCTGATCATGAAAGAATATGCTAGCCATTGTAATGTAGCTCTGCCAAGTACTTGAGTGTGATTTGTTTTTATTTTCAGCTACTTGGGTGCCTCAAGATCTGGAGATCCAAGTGGCCACAAGCTTGGACTCAATCTTCTTCTGTGGTCTGGCCAGGACCATGGGGGAGGTAATCCCAGCAACAAGAGCATCGCAGTATCTCCCTGCCTGTGACTTTTGATTAGCGTCACGACAGGGGAGTCGTCGTGCCACCAGGTGTTAGGTATGCTACTCGAAATAAGCATTCTTACCTATTCTTTAAGTGAAACAGCAAAAGCACTACTAAGCCTAAAATGCAAAAGACATATTCAAATCTTGGGTTGGATGGAGTTCCAATTACAAAAAGGAGTCTGCAGACATGATTAACATGTGAACCTAAAAGCCCGCGGATGTAAGTTTGACGGTGTCACAGAAATAACTTTTCGCAGATGGCTTCGCTCGTGCTATACCCGAACAAATTCTTAAAATAATCATTGTGTTACGTTGGTGTCATCAGTCTTATGTACCTATCGCGCCCAGCAGTCGGGAGATGTGAAATATAAAAAAACAGGAACTTGCACATTGTCAGCTCTGCAAAGATTTATATAGTGAACAGAGCATAGCACGTTCAGCTTAAGAAAACAATTCAGTGCAGGCCTATATTCATGGTTCACAGATGTGTAATTGCCCTTCATAATGAAGTGAAAACTGCTTAAGTTGTGGCCCACGACATGCTTTCTATTAGTGTTAAAAAGGGGTATGGTGTTTTAAACAGCTCGCACCAAATAGTTTTTTGAAATACATAGGTTCATGGAAATTATTATGTGGATGTTTGCAGACAGTCATGGTGAGACCAATCTTTAATGTCAAGTGTTCCACTTATTCGGAGTTGTGTTGAGCCTGTAAATATTGTAGGTCGCAAATACAATTTTTATGGTATGCAATGGGCACAATCGTCCGTAATGACTAGCTCTACTTAGGGGAACTTTATGCGTTTACTTCGGCAAGATGGTTTCGCAGAACTAAGTATTTCTTTTATTCAACTCCTGCACTAACCTTGTCTCTAGAAACTTTTTATATTCTTTGTGATGCTGAGATAAGATTCTGGAAATAGTTTTTCTAGAACTACGCAAGATATTTCCAGTTCATCAATTTCCTCGCAAAGCATGCGAGAGAGCCAAACCTTGTAATGTACGGAGGGAACTCAACGAATGACGCGACAGACAGTTTGAAACAGTCGGCACTGTAACAGTAATAATGACATGCCACTTGCTATGTAATGCTCATTGTCGCAGATCAAACTGCTTTTTCCGTCTACACTCATTTTCGGTAGGATCATTCATCGAACTCCCACCCGAGACTGCAGCGCTTGGTTCTCCGAAGTAATTTGCATGAATATAAATGCAACAGGTTTCTTTGAGTGTGCGTCTAACACATATTCTTCTTATTGAACGTGCTAATTGTATTCATTACCATATCCATAATTGTATTCGCATTCTACCTAATAATTTTTATTTTGACATTTGAGTTTTCGGCAGTACTTTTCTTTACATCTGTGCTTGTCGAGCCGTACTCAAGTCCATACATCTTGTCTTTCACTATTACATCAATATATAGAAGTGTTGATGCCGAGTGAGAATTCAAGCTACGGAATCTGTCATGTGAGTTAAGAACCAAGAAAGAGCTCTATAGACAAAATTTTGTGAAAGAGGGCTGTATGGGTATCAGAATAGCACATGCCATGCTAAAAAAATGCAAACTTTTGTTAGGTATGCAAGGATGACAGTGCTGTGCCATTTCTGATATGTCACAAAACAATCAGTGGCATACAGTGTTCCTTATGGATGTTTAAACTGTCAAATTCAAAGCCCAAAAGTTTTATTCAAGAACGTTCCTCACTACAAATGTATTTAGAGATCTGAGCCACCGACTCATGCAAGACTATGTGGCAAACATTCATTTTCATGTGGATTACGGTTTACAAGGTCTAGTCTGCACTGATTTATTGCATTCATGCTGAAACTGGGGGGGGGGGGGTTCTCTGGGTATGAATAAAGAGATAAACATTTCTTGAAATCAAAATTTTTGAGAACGGACAAAAGGAATGATATTAAAGCGGTATCTTAGATTCTCTTTTCTTTGTCTTATCTTTAATTATCACTTTATTTCATGTGAGGCATTTAGTTTTTTAGGGCGCAGCTCTTAGGTGCCCGTTTCGCGGCGTCGCCATCGGCATAACTGTCCCGCTAAACTTGGCAGGAAATTGAATTAATGTAGAGGTCATTTGACATTAATTTTTCAGCTAAATCTAGTGGAGAAACTGTGTTTGTTTCTGGCTGACGTGACACAAAGTCATGTGATGTCGTTTTCCCCGCTACATTTAGTGGGAAAACTGAATTGGTGTTGAGGTCACGTGACATCAATTTCCCTGCTAAATTTAGTGAGAAAATTTTCCTGCTAAATTTAGGGAAATTTTCCACTAAATGGGAGGGAGCAGAAGAGGAGAAGGGAGGGGAGGAGGGCATACCCTCCCATCCTCCTCCTCAAGATCTGCGCTCTAAGTTCGCATTAAAGAGTATTGTAAACGTCCTTTATTTTTCATCTCATGTTTATTCAATTTTTGTATCGCAGGTGCGCTCGCAGCACAAATCTGGGTTGTGCTGACCCTCTACGCACAAGTTGGGAACTCCTGAGTGGCAAGAGTGGGAGTTTGGCCTGACAGCTCAAGGGACACCTTTGTTCAGTATTGAATTTATATTTATCATCTTTTGAGCAAAGTTAAGCTTTGCTGCATGCAATTCTTCTAGAAATAAATACTTGCTACCAAATTTACCACGTCACTACATTTCGCCACTGCTATTAGTGCTCCTCGAGGACCTCGGACAAGAGCTTCTTTGTGTGCAAACATCATGCTTGTTTCAAACCAATCGCTGATGTAGAGACTCGCTGACATCCAGCATTCCAATGGAACGCTGGATGTCTGCGAATCTCTCCCGAAGGATGCAAGTGGGGAAGGAACCATACAGTCGTATCGTATTAGGGGACATGCTATAGGGTGTGCTTTGTATGCTTTACAGATTTGTTGAAAAAAAAAGCCGTAAAAGCTACACTTACGCGGTCAGTGCACGTGAGTTATATGGCCAGGGGGGCATGGTATAAAGGGCTAATTGTAATGATGAGTCGGCTTATTAAAGGGAAGTGCAAGACTTCTTTCAGAAAACTAGATGGAGGTTGATTCTAGTGTAGTTTTATCCCGTGAATCTGAATATCACGTTCGTTTTCTCCAAAGATATAACTAAACTTGAGAAAACACAAAAAACATCCGACCAGTAGGGACGTCGTAAGGGGATTTTTCAGCTGCCAAGCATGTGTCGCTTGAGGGCCGCGCGTCCAATCGCAAACTTTCTAGGTGTATTCTCCCGCACTGGCACCAGTCGTGATGTCTTTTTTCCCTTTTTAAAAATAGCGTGTGCGTGCATAGCTTTGATTGGCGCTGAAGATGCGTGAGCAGAGATTTCGAAAGCTCCTTTTGTGACGTCACTCTCCGGGAAAGAGTGCCTCCAGTGATACTTTAAAAATGATTCTATGCAGCCTCGATTCACCAAATTACCAAATAATTTTGATATTTGAGATTCTGGAGATCAAATGAAGAAGATTTAAATGTGTTTCCTCAAATACAAAAACCACTCTAGCTTCCCTTTATGTATAATATGTTCCTTAAATTTTTAATTAGTGAAAATAGACCCATAATTCTAATTAGAAAGTTGCTAAGCATTATCGAAAAACACTAAATCAACCCTTTGCGTGAATATATAAGACGGAAGCAGCATTTTACGGCGTTCTAAAAAAAAGGCTTAATTAGGACGCGTTTCCAGACTTCGGTTTCTTATCAGAGCGCATCTTTGCACCTGCGATGCTGCTGACCAGTGGCTGCAGTGCGAAGCCACCTCCTCGCCTCCCTCGTAGGATGGAGGGAAGCAAGGCGCACGTGTGTTGCGCTACTAAACCCCTAAGGAACAGGACCGTGGGCGCAGAGATGCGCTCCGATAAGAAACTGAAACGGATCCAGATAAAGCGTTTTAACAGAACGTATAAAATGCTACCCCTGCATTATATCCTTCTAAAAAGAGTTGATTTAGTGGTTTCCGATGACTCTCATCAAGTTTCTAATTGAAACCATGTGTTCATTTTCAGTAATTAAAAAGTTAATTAACAAATTGTATTTAATTATCCGACTGATCGTTACGATTAGGCCCCTATACTACGTACCCCTGGCCGTATAACTAACCTGCACAAACCACAGAAGTGTAGCTTTCACGACCTTTTTAAACAAATATATAAAGCTTAAAAAAATCGCCCTGTATAACAGTGAAAAGGCGATACCACCATGGTGAAGCCATATGGCTCCACCATGGTGGTATCGCATTTTTGCTGGTATAGGATGTCCCATATTACGTTATGCTTGTATGGTTCCGTTCGCCTCCGTGGTTCCGACACGATCCACTACGCTGGTATAGGATGTCCCATAATACACGAACTCATCTCTGTGACGTCACGGCGCGGTGGTGGCGCGCCGGTCACACTTCCGGTCTGGGGCTGTGGGCAGAAGTCCCCATGCCAGGCGTGTATTCCTGCGTTGTTTTGAAAGGAATCAGACAAAAACCTGCCTTATCGTCAAAACGCCGCGACTGGGGCCGTACCAAAAGTGTCGAGAAAGGTTTGAAGGTCAGTTTTCACGTGCTCGGTTTCGTCCGAGAATCTGGATATGTGCCGGGAAAAGGGAAAGGCAGACGCCGTCGGACAACGATTGCTTGGGCGGGAAGCACTTTGGGTTGAATTCACGGATACTTGTGGTCATCCGATTTATTTGTTTTGTTCCAACATGAACGCCAGAAAACCGTCAAGTTGTGCGGACCACCTGCGGACTACGTTCAGTGCGTCTTCAAGTTCAAACGGCCGCCTGATCGTTCAAACTGTCGTCTGCTCTTTCAAACGTTTCTGCTTGTCGTCTGCTCTCTTAGACGACGCCGGCCCGTAGACCAAAGTGTGTGCCCGGTCCTTGCGATAAGAAGTAAGTGCAGGCCTCAAAAGACTTAAATTTGAAGGTTGGTAAGCAGGCTCGTCGTAAACAGTAGATACAAGGAGATGTTGATTATTGTTACCAGCGGCCATCACCGACTTGTTATGCCTGATTCACTTGGTCCGATTCTGATTGCGATTTTCAGTATTGACGTCGACCATCTCAGCTACGGTTCACGCTTTTGCAGCCCGAGCGACGTCGCGACTGAAAATTGCGAGCGAAATCTCATCAGGTGAATCAGGCTTTAGCGTACATTCTGCGGCGTCCCCGCGGAATGAATCGCCGCATGTTAGATTATTCACGCGAAGTTTCGTGGTGTAACGAGCCTCGTTAATTTCGCTAACGCTGCTCGTGTAGTCAGACATTGCCAGGAAGACGTAGAATCAACAATTCGATTGCGAAAAAGGGCAGGGGGACTCACACTGACGCCGATAACATCGCGTTTCAATGGTTTGTTTATGGGCGACGGCGCGCTTGTTGCCCACACCCCCATCGCGCATGCGCGGCGCCGGTGGCGTCCGCTAGGGGCGCTTCGGGCGCTCCGGTTTGTTTGTAAACATGAGTTGGTGTATACGACACGCTTCTATGGTTCCGCCGACTGTATCGTTCCGCCTTAATCCACTATGTTGGAGCCGCCTTTTCGCTGGTATAGGATGTCCCATATTACGGTTACGCTTGCATGAGGTTTTTCCATCATCTTTCCGTCATCAAGATTTTCCAATAGGGCGGTAACACTCCGTCGACTCGTCAGCTTCAAACAACGCCTCTTCGAACGAGCCCGCGAATCCAATGCGTCGAACGGTCGCGGCAGAAAGCACGCCGGAAGGAAGGGCGCTGGAGGCTGAGTATCCGAAAGAGACGCAGCGCTGGTTTCTATGTCTATCTGGCACATGAGATAACAAGATAGCAAAGCTAGCCAAGTGTGAACACTGACTGACGTTACATCGGAGTACACGCAGTCGAAATGACACCTGCAACAGAGCAGCACAGCTTTCAGAGGCTTTCAACAGGGGACACGAGCGTTCAAATAAGCTGCGATTTCAAAACTTAATGTCTATTTTCTGCCCTTCGGTGTTTACTTTGAACCGTGTATACCAAAGCACTCAATGCTGCAAGTAATAAAGTCGCGTATACGTACCTTTTGAAGCGATTGAAAGTGCATTGGTTTCGCTTGGAGCCCACAAGCAAAAAGCGCGACGAACTTTACGAACTGCCATCCGCCGGTCTCGGCGGGTCGCCGGGTCGTGCCGTCGCGGTCGCTGGGCTTGGAGGCTCGCTCAGCCGCTCGGCTGACTCGATTGGCTATAGCGCAGGCAGCGCATGCGCGCAGGCTCTCCGGCTCGCTCCCTTCGAACTAGCTTGAGCTGGTGCGCGCGCGGGTTTCTTCTCGAAGAACGAGACTGTAACGTATCGTTTGATGGCGCAAATGCACATATTTTTCGTCGTTTCTTATACAGTGTGTGAATCTCGCGAAACAGGCGACGAAGAGTGGTGGGTGAAATGTGCTCGCATGTTGTCGTGGGTTTTGTGTACGACGTAGGATTACCCTGAAAGGTGGGTCAATATTAATAAATGTGCGCGTAACAAGCAACGACATGCACGTGACCTGTTGAACCATGTTAGCCGCTGATGAGCTCAAGAATATACGATAATAAATGAAACTCAACGATTTTAATGCAGATGAAAGCCGATTACAGTTTGTCGTGATGACATGACGTGCGCGAGTCTAGTCGCGATCTTCCTTCCTTTCTCCTCCACCGATGGCGCTCGGTGTTCGTCGTTCTGGAGCTCTCTCCGCCCTCCACGGATGGCGCTAGGTGTCCGTCGTGGAGCTCTCTCCGCTAACACGCCCGCACTCAAAATACTGCGTCCTCGCAGTCTGTCATCGCTTCGTTGTGCTTTTGCGATCGCGCGTTCACGCTTGTCACCCACTGACAGAAGAGTGGTCGCTTGTCGAATTCATTCTTCAATGCTGTCAACCAGTCTGCCCATTCATTTATGACCGTACCTTCTGTTCGGTGCCATGCCGCCGCGCGTCCTCGTAGCCTAGAGATGCCGGCGCTGAGCATAGCCATGTCACTCCATGAACACCGTTCTCGCATGCTTTCGAGAGAAGCAATCCACTCGGTCAGGTTCTCGGTGTCTGTTCCCGAGTACGTTGGGAGCGTGCTTGTGAGATCGGGCATAGTCGTGATTTGAAGCGGCGTACCTTCGTAGGATCTTCGAGCGCTTGTCAAACTCTCGTCGTTTGTGATGCTGCTCATGTTCGCGAACATCAGTTGTTGCCGTTCTAGCAGTTGCGTCATCATTTGTACCGTCGTCGTGAGCGTTGCGAGCTCCGGGCTTGACTCGTTTTGCGTCATCGTGGAGGTGTTCGTTTGCAGCGTACCTCGTAGTGGTGTCCGCAGTGGATCGTCGCTGTCGTTCTCGTCGTAAACCAGCGTCGAGTGTTTCGTTTCTTCGTCTCGGTCAGCCATGCCGAGTAGACGCTCGTCGCGTTGCGTTTAGCCGTGGATGAGGACGCCGTCGACTGACGCCGTGGAGGTCGGGAAACAGATCCGAGAGTACGTGTTCCTCGCCGTCCCCAGTCGTTGACCTCGTTCAGCCGGTGTCCTCAGTCCGTCGCGTACGGCAGTACGATCGTTGCTTGTTGCGTTTCTTCGCTGGTGTCGCTGGAGCACGTGTTGACAGCTCACCACGTTTTCGGTGCCGGTCGCCGCATGCGGTGGGGCTTTTCGGCTTGATGTCGACTTGGGCGTCGTTTGAGCGTTCTCGCTGTTATGTCAGTCGATGACATAACCGTCGCGGTGACCTGGTGCGTTGTATCGTGGTGCCGTCGTCAGGTCGTCCGTGGGCCGCTTGCACGTGTTTTTTCTTAGGTAGTCGTCGGTCGCTTCATACCGAATTTTCGCTGCTTGCCCGTCCGCGTAGTCTTCGTTCGTGAATCCTCGTCGCCATGTTAGTCGCTAGATGAGCTCAAGAATATACGATAATAAATGAAACTCAACGATTTTAATACGGATGAAAGTCGATTACAGTTTGTCGTGATGACATGACGTGCGCGAGTCTCGTCGCGATCTTCCTTCCTTTCTCCTCCACCGATGGCGCTCGGTGTTCGTCGTTCTGGAGCTCTCTCCGCCCTCCACAGATGGCGCTAGGTGTCCGTCGTGGAGCTCTCTCCGCTAACAATCTATTCACCCTCATTATTTTATCGTGCGAACCGACATTTGTCACGTATCGCGTTCTATTTGGGTCCCAACACGGATAGTTTCTTGTATTGCGATGTTGTGTTGCAACATCGAATTGTTTCGCGGTACGTTGGGTTTATCATTTGGCGATCAACTTTTGTTGCATTACCACAACTGCAAAAACATCTGGTGGAAAACGATCACTCCAATAAGCACGTCATTATGGGGCTTTTTCATTGAAAGGTAGGTCGCGGGTGTTCCAGCTAGTTATTCTGAATCGTTTGGTGGTTGTCTAGCATTTCAAGCGCGCGAGGCTGTTTGTACTGTGTGCCGTACCAACAGCTGTACATGCTTGCGCTGTCGATCAATGTTAATGTGTTCGCAACGCAGAACCTTTGTGTTCCGTGTGTATCCACACCCAATATCTTTTTCTCGCGTATTGCCGTATGGTAACCTCGTGCTGTTTTACGATATCATTCACGCGATGTCGTATAATCTCGGCATACCAATATCCACATGTTGCTTCACGAAAGCTCAATATCGTGTTACGTTTCCTCTTAGTCCGCAGTATATGTCGACGTAATTCATGTTGGTAACTTGGTATCCGTTCTGAGATATATTCATGCGATATCATATTGTATTCTCGTTTGGGCCCGTCGTTGACGACCGATATTTATGTATCGTGTGGTCGTACAGTATGTCCATGTCGGTCACCAATATGCACGCGATGTCGTATTCTATTCCGATAACCGCGCGTTATATCGGGGTATTGTGCTCCAATATCGTGTTGTATACTAATTACCGCAAGTTCTATCGGAATATTGTGCCCCAATATCGTGTTGTATACTAATAACCGCAGGTTATATCGGAATATTGTGCTCCAATATCCTGTTGTATACCAATAACCGTATACTATATCGGGATATTGTGCTCCGATATGAATTCCCATCGTGCGTATTGGGTTAATCGGATAACAATAAGTTTTTATTGGTTTCCATCAACTTCATTGGAATACAATATTTCCAATAAGCCGAGCTCATATTGGCCTTTTTCAAAACGGCAGTGACGCCGCTCAGTCCTTGGCACCAAATTCTGAGAGAGCGCCGCAACCTCAAACGACAAGAAGCAAGCACACCCCGCTTCCTGCACCCCGCACTCAGCTGACCTCTCCACGAACCACACTGGCGCCTCGACTCTCTAATACAGACCATAAATTCATCTACCGTCCTCGCACAAGACTCCGTGTAGCAGCTTGCAACCACCGGCGAAATAACCCAAAGCATACAACAGGTAAGTAAGATCCGCGACAAAGTGTTTAACGCCTACGTGACAATAAAACTCCAAGCATCGCAAAATATAATTCTTGCGAGCGCGCCCGACAAAAACTGCGCCCCGGCACTTAGTGAAATTACCACTCTGCAACTTGGCAAATCAAACCAGAAAGTCCTATAATACCTAAAGCCAGTTGAAGGGAAGGTCAGTGGGGTGATTCACGGACTGAACTAGGGCACCACCATGGAAGAACTACCATACATTCTCGTACCACACGGACTCCATCCGTTGCATATATTAATGCTGGGTGCCACGACCGCTGCAGTCGTAACTTTTGACGAACTGCATGTACCATGTTACATCAAAGCATACGGCCTCTTCACACGATGCCACCCCTATTGACAAACTGTGAAATGCTGCTCTCTTTGTGGTGAACTTTCACGCAGACAGGACTTTTGTTCTACCCCAGATGCGCCTGTATGTGTTCAGTGCAACACAACAAACCCACACCTACTTATGACTGTGCACCGACGTGCGAACTCTCCGGCCTGGATCACCCTACAACCAGCAAGTACTGCGGCAAAGAACTTTGCCCACCGCCTCCTCGTGTGCGTGTCCGCGAACGAGAATTTCTAAAGCAGCAAACCTTCTATAACTCACCCAACGGCCAAGCCCAGTCAACGCCTCAACAACCACTAAATCAGAACCTCCCACGCCTCTAAAACTGCGGAAGCAGAACCTCCAACGCTCGAACAAACACCAGGAGATCAGGCCAGCTTCTGGTGCCCACCCTTCCTCACTGTCCTTGACCAATTCCCCCAGTGCCCACAAACTCCACCCCACAAACTACCTCGGTTACCGACCCTCACATCCACACACTTGAAGAAGAAAACGCTCTCCAACGCCGTCAACTGGAACCTACCGAAAAACGCGCCACAACACTAGACCAATGAATTGAGCAGCTACTAACCCAAATGGAACTATTAACGTCAATACGTGTCTCCTCTGCACCGCAAACATCCCTCCCGCAATGGCCGCAAACACACTTGACCCCTTCCCACCACAACAGATATAGGACGTTTAGAAAGGCTTATACATAACATGGACAAGTAGATTAACACCCATTTTGCAGCCCTAAATAAACGCCTCGACGCCATCAAGAAAACCAAATGCAAAGCCCAAAAAACGCAAATATCTCAATGCATCCCAAGACCCTGATAATACGACCCATACCACCCTATCCGTCGATTGTACTTTCCAATCCACATAAGGACGCTTCAGTGCACCCAGTCTCGTGACTCCTATAGCAATTGAACTGTCGATTGTACCGAAGAAAACGAGCCTCACTCCTTCCACTTACACAGCAGCACTCACCTGACATCATTGCCCTACAAGAAACCGACCCCCGACCGTATTGCAAGCATACACATCATACACTGCAAACCCCACATCCAGACTGGCCATCCTAGTCCAAACAACCCAAACGGCCTAACCACATAGCCTCTTCCCCTCAGTAGAATACATTTTTATTGCTTTGCAGCCCCACAAGAAGACCCATACCAGCCTCTATACTCTAAATATATCGAGCCCGCCCACCGCACCCTTCTCTGATGTGGACCGCCTACTAAAACACGTACGAAAACGCACCACAGGGACAAAAACGCTGCTTATGAGACATTAACGCTACACACACATTTTGGGGCTATATCAGAGACACCCGAAAACGCAATCAACTAGAAGAAGCGTTATAACAGAATAATCTCCACCTCTGCAACAACCCAATACCCCTCCCCCCCCCCGGGCATCGGTAACAGCGTTTCAAGAAACACCTACCCAGATATCACATTAACCTGTACCATCAAAGACGCCACAAGGTCCTGCCTGGAAGAAACATTAGGCAGAGAGCACTACAACTCCCAATCCCTCGCAGCAAAAATGATCAGCAGCGAATTGACACTACCCGACCAACAAACTGATTTTAACAAACAAACTAGGACAAAAATTTTGGGGAAAACTCCCCAACCGACTTATCTAAAAATCCACAAGAATGAACCACCCTACTCCTGAAACAAGCCGCCAAACACACCACAGAATTACCACTAACTCGAGACAACCGAACTATTGATCCCCACCCTCTCCACGTCTGGGATACACGAAATAGACTACTTAAAAGTTGGAAAACACGCCAAACAAACCTTAAACTGCGGATTCGAATCACAAAAACTAACGCTCAAAGCTGAAATTTGCGCCCGACAATTACGCCAACGAAACTGGTCTCAGTTCTGCAATAAACTTCAAGGAACACTAGGAGCCCGCCGTACCAGGCACCCGTTCCGCTCCATTTTGGGAGCAAAAAAATCCAAATTGACTACGGCGCTTCCAACTTCGAAGGCTTATACAAAACCACCCAGGCACTGAGCAAGACCTTATAAAAAATTAAAACAACCCGTTGAAGCAACATTCGCAAACCTACAACAAGTTCTCCTCCATTCAGCAGTACCCCCAATTCCGACCTAGATCCAGCTTTCTCTATCGCCAAAATTCAAGCCATAGTGCACAATCTCACAATAAACACCACCCCGGCAAAAGTAAACTTCCAAACTTCTGCGAAGCCTCGACCCAAGAGCCCTTGAAAACCTAATAAAATACATCAGCAATCACTGGACACCTGGTCCCCTCTCAAATAGAAACATGCGGATATAACTGTCATGCCTAATTTGGACGAATTCCTAAATCCAAAAAAAATCTACACCCCATCTTCCTCACATCCTGTGAGGGAAAACTCTTAGAACACATGGCCCACAACCGACTTTCGCGAAACATCGAGGAAAACGGTTACTTCCCGGATACTATGTATGGATTCCACCCACATCTCTCAACCCAAGATGTTCTAATTCGACTAAAGCAAGACATCCTAGACAATTTAGAAAATCACCAGAAACTCTCGATCCTAGCGATAGACATCAAATGAGAATTTGGCAATATAACGGACCCTGAAATCCTTCATGGTCTCGCCATGACTAACTGGGGCATACGTCTCTACATCTACATTGTATTCTTCCTAACCAACCGCAACGCTACATTGGGTATCAGACACCTCTTTGCCGACACCTTCCAAACTACGCCCAAAGGAACCCCACAATAATCAGTGATATCTCCTCTGCTTTCTAACATGGCCATGAAAAGCCTACCTCCTCTAATAAAAATGATCCCACACCTTTTTCTTTTTAATTAACTGTTGGGCTAGTTGGTTAAACATCTTAAATCAAAAGCGCAAAGGACAAGGACAGAACACAGAAAGAACAGGACAAGCGCTTACTATCAACTGATTGTTTAATGAATGATAAAAGAAAGACGAAAATGAAAGGAGATTTACTAAATTAAAATGCCAATTCTATTCGCACGTAAAATGTTTAAAAATTATTTAGTAAAAAAATTAACAAAATTAAATTGAAAAAAATACGGATAGAAAAATAATAAGAATGAAAAGCATCCAGATTAACAAAAAAGGTTGAGGTATCCTATCTCTTTCTCGGACAGTGAAATTGATGGTGTGCTGAAGCACGTGTCTCCTTTCTCTATTATAGTTTTTGCCTCAAAAATTTCTCTGGCTCTCTTGCTCCGAAAGCGTTTGAGTACTTTCGTTTGATTGAACAGAGGAGTGCATTTACGGTCTCTGACATGTATGGCCAAGTGTCCTGACGGTGAAGCATGTAGGGAAAGGTCATGCTCTCGTAGCCTTACATTTACGCAGCGCCCAGATTGACCGACGTACACTCTCCCACACGTGCACGGAATTTCGTAAACGATGTTGACGTTGCAGTTGATATACTTATGTGCGTACTGGACTGAGCAGTGTTCTTGTCTTTCGTTCAGGGAGTTGATTTTTGGACACAGTTTTTTAAGTTTATCAGGAGCTGATGTTACGACCTCTATGTCATATTTAGACGCTATTCGTTTCAAGTTGTGTGATACTTTGTGTTGGTGAGGTATCACTGCCGGACGGCGTGTCTTATCTCTTCTTCTTCTTTCCTTGTGAATGGTCAGGCTCTCTGCAACATCGAACATTAAAGAACTGGAATACCCCGATTCATGTAGTTTTTGAACTTCTGCCTCAAAACTCTGCTTGGCTGTGTGCTCGCATGATTTTTGCAAGGCTGCTATGAAGCTGCTTTTTACAATTCCTCTCTTCATTATTTTCAAATGGGCCGAATCAAATGGTAAAAGTGATTTTTCGGACCGTGGTTTGTATGTCCAACATGTAAGGTTGTCTTCAAAGGACAGCTGAAGATCCAGAAATTGAAGCTTGCTTTCATCTGGTAGCTCGTGGGTAAACCTTAGTCCCTGAGAATGAGTTAGGAACGTGGTACAAATATTGTTTACCTTTGAGTCATTTTGTTCAGGCCGTTCATGCATCAGGACAAGATAATCATCAACATATCTGAACACACGTGAAATCAGGTTTGCTGGAAGCTTTCGGGATATGGTCTTGTCACATTGAGCTAAGAAGATGTTACACAGAACTGGGGCCACGCATGAGCCTATGCATATTCCTTTTTTCTGGATATATGCGTTGTTGTTGAACGTCACTACAGTGGAGGTAAGGTTGAACTTCAGAAGCTCCATGAATGACTCCACTGAGATACCGCACTGATTTTGGAAGGACACAGTTCCATATTTCTCGATGCATGCACTGGTGGCCGCAAACATTTCTTTTTGTGGGACTGAGTAAAATAAGTGTTCCACGTCATTTTTCCTTTGCGCTTTTGTATTTAAGGTGATCCCACACCTCCAACATGCTACACATGCGGATAACCTCACATTCTTGACTCCCATGGTCTCCAAAGGTGAGCAACAAGACGTCAACCAAACTGCCATCCAAGTAGCATAGCAATGATTGCACGGCCGGTTTCTGGAATGTGCCCTCTAAAAACCGCCAAACTTGCACAAACGAACACCTAAAGATCGCGTCAACTCCATACCAGATCTTGAACTCAACATCAATTGTCCATCCGTCCCCAACGTAATGCACATCCGAATTATGTGGTTAACCATACCTAAAGATGGATCGGGTATTCGAACTATTCTCCCCCTGCAACGTACTCTCGCACAACTCATGCGCCTAATGTATCGAGTCTCTCACCGAATATTTGGGTTTCAAGAACCAGATACTCTTCATATCATTCAAGCAATGCTCATCAGCCGGATAGCGTATGCTACTCCGAATCTATCCCTAAAACCCTCCAAACAAACCAAATTAAACACCACGATACGGCAAGTATATAATACCGCACTGGGATTGCCCTCAAAAACGCATAAAAAAACTACTACGACTAGGCGTTTACTATACGGAGGAAGAAATTCAAGATCCGCATGGAATTTTACAACTTACACACCTCTAGATCACCTATACGGGAAAAGCCAAGCTCCGCCGCCTAGAATATTTGACCCCACACGAGCAAGATAATAAGTCACCCATTCCCCTGCCCATAAGATAATTCCTCAAATGGGCATCAATCCCACGCGACATGCTCCCGACATACACCAAGGCACAACGAGCAGAAGGGTCACAAGCCATCCATGCACAGTACGACAAGTTTCCCTCTACTCGTTATGCAGACGCCTCTCTATACCCACAGAAATCGACCCACGCTGCTAGTTTAACCGACGCCAATAAAAAAGAACTAAGAGTGGTCACGATGCTTACGGCATTAATAGAAACCGCCTAAGAAGTCACTCTTGCCATAGCCGACACCACTGGCAAGGAAAATCTAACAATGCTCAACGCCCCCGAGCGGCATGCCGCAACTTCCTCATCAGACGAATATCAGAACCAGCATTAGAAATCCAACGACAAGTGAAGCAACTTCCAGAATAACACATTGTCTGATTCCCTGGACATAAATATCCCGAAGAAAACAAGGCGACACACGACGCTGCCCTTGCACATACACACCGGGCAGTTTCCCAAGATGGAGCAGACTTCCAAGCTGAAGACACCCTGAAACACAGACCTCTCTAAAAATAACCTATATACTGGCCCACTACCGGCACGAGCGCCAGCAATATCCAGTATCCCACCCGCTCGTATCCAGAGCCGAAGCAGCCGTCTTTTGACGACTACAAACTAACTCTAACCCTCAGTATAATCTACTCCATGTCATGTGACCCACACTCTACCCCACCTTTTGTAAATGCCGCCTTTACCCTGGCACCCTATACCATCTAGTATGGAAGTGTCAAATAACCCCAGCCTTTACATCTAATCGCCAACCCACATACGAGCAGTGGGCGGCACAGCTGACCAGCTCCGACCTCTCCTGCCATTGTAGCCTGTTACAGAGGGTCCGGTTAGCCAACACAGACCAGGGTATTCAGGACTAAATGAAACCCCCCACCAGGCGGGTGCCTAGAGATCAGCACCTAAGTGTCAAATTAATGAAATTTACTCTTCCTGTTCTACAAAAACAAACATTTCTTCTTTTTTTTTTTTGCGCAACGGATTTTGGTTTAGTTCTAAAGGGCGTTGTGTCTACAAAATATTTTTTTTCGTAACAAGCAAAAATCGTCACCAAGCATGGTCGGCCGAACTTATTTGAAAGCACCCACTTATGTTTCGATGCACAGGGCCCAGGTGGAATCCCACCGTGCTCTAAGAAATACACAGCTTTGAAACGAACATTTAGATGTCGCTTCTAACAACGGGAGGCGGACTGAAGTGAGTGAGGGGAAGGGGGGAGGGGGGTACCCTCCCCGCGGGAGTTCAGCACCTGAGGTAACCTAGTAACGTTGACCATAATTAACGTGACGTCAGATCACGAGCCGAGTTATTTTTTGAACAAGGAAGATCACGCAGTGTGATTTAGTTTAGGTTAGAATGCTGGTTTGTACTAAAAAGATGTGGAAGGTGAACGAAGCTACGGGACTAGAGACTGCAGTAAAAACGAGTAATCACGAAGGGCAGCGTCCTATTGTGTGCCATTAGCCCGGAGATTCCGATTACGTAACCTAGTTTACGCTTTATCAGCAGAGTTTCATCCCGCTTCGTGTTTCATGCAACATATAGACCAACACGTGGCCCTCACGTGAGGCAGCTGCGGTTGCGCTGCCGACGGCATGGCGCATGCGCAGACGCTTCACTTCACGCGATTTCGGTTTTCTGTGTACCCGCAGCGCCCACACCTGGTGTGGGCGAACGCGGGCTTGTTTGTTTGTTTGTTTGTTTCTTTATTTCGGACACAGGGTCACAAGGAGAAAGGACAAAAGGCAGATAAGCTCTGCCTGACGAGGCCCAGTCCCTCAGTTCACTGCATCAGCAGTCAATGGAGAAGAAAAAACAAGTACAAAACATCGGCAAAAAACAAAACATCGGCAAGAAACCGCAGTGCAATATCATTGGTACCATTACCTCCTCAAGGATGAAAATTACACTTCATATTTTATACAGAAGCTAAAATAGACCTGATCACAATACTATACACAGTGCATGTAAAGACAATTTGACGTTCAAATTTATTCTGAACAACATGACAGAAGATACCTTTTTAAATCGTTTTTGAAGCTGCAACGTGAAGCACTATTTAGTATTATTCCCATAACATCCGGATGTTTGTTTAGGAATTGAGGTATCATGTATTCTAATTTCTGGTTTCCATAGGTTGTTCTTAACCGAGGTATCCTATAGAATTCATGCCTTAAATCATATTGAGCATTATTCCAAAGGAATGTCTCAAAAAAGTCGTTTTGTCGTTAATTATGTTGTTCCGTATGTAAATTGAAAGTTTTAGATGAAACATTTGGTTAACGTTAAGCAAATTGTGCTTTAAAAAGTACGGGGCAGTATGGTCCATGAAATTTAGATTATCTATGCAGCGCATTGCCTTTTTTGCATGATAAAGAGCCTTTCGAGGTTGGTCCTAGTTGTCGAACCCCAGACTAATAAACAGTAATTAACATGAGAATGCACTAAAGAGTAATACAATTGCAGTTTTAACCAATTTGGAATCAAAGATCTAACTCTGTATAAAATTCCAATGGATCGAGAGATGTTCTTATGAATCTTATTTATATGGGGAAACAGCTTGTCGGTCTATTAGTTACAGGAACTTGCGACCACAAGGGGCAAATTTCTTTCACTAATATTAACGATAAAAGAGGGCAACGAAACAAGGCCGGGCACAAAGATTGCGGTGGTTTAATAATGCGACGCATGGTGGCCAGAAGACTGCCAGTGACTCATGGTGACGGTCCAGCGACGCTGGCGATCCAGTCCAGTTGTGTCGATACTCTGGCAAAGATGGTTGGCCGAATTTCCCTGTGCATCCTGCACCCCAAGAGGTACACCCTGCGAGTACATAGCGGCCGTCCGACCTAGAGCACTGAAGAGGCCCTCCGGAATCACCCTGCGACGGAAGTGAAGACATGTTGAACAAGTCTACAAAACAGAGGAAAGTCCGGGATATCAAAATTCCCTAAAGTTTTGAACCTTGAAGATCAGTTCAAATGTCAAACATTTTTGAAATTTTTATCGCGTCATATTTGAAAGCCCGAAATTCAATAACTGCAGAATATTTTAATGCGAAAACTTTTAAAGGGTTCAAACACATCGAACCTTTCAGACCTCGGCGTGAAAACTATATCAGCGGCGTTTCTGATAAATATTCGCTTTGGAGAGTGAAAAACAGCATAGTTTTAATGCTACTGTCGCGCAAGTGCACTACGGCGTCTCTGTTGAGCAGAACATAGCGGTGGGAGAAAAACGGCTCACGAAAGCTTTGTATTGTTGAATTGTTTCTCCGCTCAAATTTAGAGCAAACATTGGCATCACGTGATCTACATCCACCTCGTAGTGCTACGACATGGCACCATGGCGTCCCGTCAAGTTGCCACGTCAAGTGAAGACATTCTATGACGCTACACCCAAAATTCACACAAATGTGACGTCGATTCCCCGGCTGCATTTACCGGGAATTGCAATGACGGACGGACGAACTAATTTCTAGGATGAATGCGAACCCTGAAAAAAAAACATTTCATGCTTTAATGCAAAAACCAAGGGCAACGCCACATCTTTTTTTTTTTCTCAGCATCTTGTTCTTCAAATCTTATAAGTATACCTAGGGGAATTGTCATCGCCTTTTCGGGGCCTCATGAATTGAATACTCGAGACACACAAATAGGGGTATATATATCTGCATCGCATTAGCCTTACAGGTAAAGAGGCAACGCGTGCCTTGTCAGGTGGTTTCCTAAATGTATGACGAGGATTGCCGCAACAATAAATACTGCAAAATGAGTGTCTAACGATTTATAGTACCCTTCTAGAAAAGTAAATTTCCACAAATGGAATATTTTTTTTTATTTGTGGGGTGGATACAAATTTAGATTCAAAATTTCCTTCCGTGCAATATTTTACTTGACCGCACTACGGAGTTTGTAACGCGTTTATAACAGGTGTGTGCGCTTCTTAAAGGGGCCCTGCAATCATATTTAGGCGTCTGCCTTTTTTGCGGTTTCCACGTCTCTTAGGGTTCGGGCAAGGCAGCGGGCACGGAGAGAGTGACTAAATATCACTGCATCATATTTTAACCGAACGACGCGGAAACCTCCTCCACCGATGGGGGCGACCCGCAGTACCGAAAGCGCGCGATATGTGACGTCTTAGGTCCTGGGCTTACTACTGGTCAGAGCCGCTAAAAGCTTCTTTTTAGTCGAAATACAAAATATAAGTGGCGCCAACCGTTTCAATTATTTATAAAAGTAGTTTTTGTTCAGTATTTTAGATCATAAAAGAAACAAACACAGTTTATAAAGTACGGAAACAAGAAATGACCCGTCGACATACCCGCCACCAAGCGGTGGAAAAGGCGGCGCATACTTGAATGGAGTAGTGGGATCAGGCGCCGACACGGAAAGGTACCGGATGTACGCGGCAGCACTGCGGTCGTATCGACTGGAGGATCCGACCGGCTCCGAGCGTTCAGAAGGCCTTCGGCAAGCAGCTTTGTCTTGCGGTTTGGCTGTTTCGCGGAATGGCAGCGCGAAGTGGCTCCCATTCTGAACTGATCTTTACCCCGTGTTTCCTGTCGTTTGAGGCCAATGAAGTGTAATGCCGAATTAGTGTTTAATCGCGCAGCAAATGCAATGAGAGCCGCTCTGGCTGCCCGCTACATACAGCCTATCCAAAACAGTCTTTAGTGGCGCCCTCTCGCGCCGTCAACACGGAGTGCGGCAGCCGTGAGCGCTCGCTGAGCTCACTACCCCTCCTCTAGTTCACGGCCACTCAAGCAACCAAGGACGTCATGAAGGAGGTTATTTTTTTCTTGTTTTTGTAATTTTAAATTTGCCTATAACTTTTAAAATAAAGCCAAATTCGAGAAAAGAAAAGTTTCATTAAGTTACTAAGTTCAGTGCGCTCAGGTTCGGTGCAAATTAAAAACCAGTAAAAGAGTCCTGCAGAGCCCCTTTAAGGTGTAGTCCATTGCTTTCAAGTGACAAGGTCGTAGGATCGTCACGTCGCCAGCCGCGATCGTTTTAGTTTGACAGCTGCGGTGGTGGTTGTGACCGCGGCAGATTTATCACTGCTGCTTCGCTACGGCCTACCGCTTCAATCGAAGATACTTATAAACAGCGATCCAGCAGAGTGTCCTGAGCTCGTTTCTGGGGCCGTGGAAATGCGGTTGCGAGCAGTGCTCTTGGGTTACTCGGGGCATCTCCTGCTCTTTTGCCCCCGGCCACTGTGAGTGCCATTCAGCAACACTAGCTCTATGAATCAATCAGATGTGGCAGACGCTTCTTCGTGTTGCACTCAAGCTTGACAGTTCACTGAAGCTTCGGCAGTTAGGACGCCGTGACGACAGCGATACGGCGTACCCTCTCACTTTAGGCCGGGACTTCCAACCGCCTGGATCGTGGCGTCCGACAGCCTGAGAGGCCGGCTTTTGTGACACCATCTGTTGCCACTTCGGAACCACGTTTGACGTATGGGAAGGATAGGACAGTAATTGCCTGAGTCAAAGACGCGTTCCAGGCGCCGTAGCTGCGTAGCCATTTGTACAATAACACGCGGCGCCGACGCCACGCGATGCGGTTTCGCTGCAATTGGCATAGTGCAAGCGCAGACGGTATACTTCGAGCGAACCTGGCTCCTGCGCACGTGCAGTGCCCACATCCAGTGAGGGCTAGTTTCGAAACAGCGGGTTGGCCTATAGACCCTTTCAAGGAGAGAACAGTATTACGAATAGCTCGTCTCTTTTGAAAGCACAGCCTCCAACATGCACCCATTTCCTTTCGGTGTACCTTGGCTGCGCGTGCTGTCTCTAGACTCACAAGATGTTTCATCGAAGCCTTTAAGCTCGCGCTGGGACAACTGCGAGTCCTCCCTGTCGGCTTTATCCGGTCAGTGGAACAAAGGGTACTTTTAGTAGTTCGTACGCTAGAGCTCCGCTTTGCTAGCGGGAGCTCATGCCGTCACTTCGAAGCATGAATTCAGCACGCGACCGCTCGTGCCGCTTTCCGTAGCGTACGATCTACAAAAACTCTTTAATGCCTAATTCACACTGGTGGTTTAACCGCATTCACGATGTGGTTGCGAACGCGGTAGCTTAAAGATTCAGTGCAGTTTCACGTGCATGTGATGATGAAAACGAGCAGATGCGAAGGCCATTGTGAATGCAGCATAAAGCCTGACAATCACGGTTATCACAGCAACGTTTAAACCTCGCCAAATATCGCCGCTCAATTGTTTGTCTTGAATAGACCCCTTTGATAATTACGCCATTTTCTGATCGAAGTACTGCACAGTAGCATGTGCAAAAGACACCATTGAGCCTAAAGTTAATACTAGTCCATGTTCCAGGTTAAGAAACGCGGAACAAGCTGCTCGCACAAAGACCTCCGCTATTTTCTCATTTAAATACTGGAGAGCAGGATAGGGTCCTCCTCTCTCGCCTCGTTTGCAGTGTTCGTTTGCTTACACACAAAACAAAACATAGTTCTTTGAAAGGTACTTCCACGCCTAAAGACATCTTTGAGCTCTTAAAATACGACTTCGCTTCAATCACTATCGCCCCTGTTGCGCTAGAAAGGCAGCTGGTGATGAAGAACTATTTCGCATCAAAAGAGGAGCTTAAAAAAACCTTGATATGTTTTTCACGAAGAACCCTCTTAGGAGGAGCTTGAGAAAATGTTTCACGGTGCAAGCCGAAGAACCCCTAAGAGTTATTTTACAACCAGTTTTTTTAGGGAGCAAGTGGGAAGAGTGCAGGACTTGCAATACGGGCTTATCCTGCTTTCTTCACCTGTAACACAATGTCACAAGTTGTTAAAATATGTTCATTTACTGGAAGGAATACATCACAATATTTCGACATGCGTCACCGATTCGAAACGCGGTAGGGAATGGAGTAGGGAATGGGGAGAGGAAAACGAGATGTGGCCTACAATCTGTCGATTGTTAAGTATGGCAGGAAAATCTTTCATAAAACCACTAACTTTTCACTATAGCAGACGAACCAGATATTTGCATATGCTCTGTTTTACCTTAACTTAGCAATCGACGAAGGCTTGGTACCTGCGATCCAATCAGCACGTCGGACGGAGAACCGTGCCTGCCCTCAATAATGTCAGTGCCAGGATTTGAATTCAGTTGATGCTTCGCCCAAGGGCCGTATACCGGAAGAACATGGTCAATGGGAGGAGCGGTAATGGCCATGGCGTGCACTGACGCAGATTCAGGTCTTGAAATGTTATCTCGGTTAAGAAGCCGTAACGAGAAATGGCTTTAATAAGCGTAGCGGTCGCAACGAGAAATTTGCCTTAATAAGCACGTATGAGTTAAATTTACACATGGTATCAACTTTCCGTGGCAATGTAGAGAAAGCTAAGGGCGGAACTAACAGCATCGTGTACCTCCGGTACGTAGTTGCAGATAAATTGGTTTTGATTTCGGTATGGTCGCGACAGACGCACATTTGCTACAGTTCCTCTCTTCGTATGAGTTTCGCGGTTGAGGGCGCTGAACGGCGATTACCGAGCATTCAGGCATATCGGCGGGTCCTTCCATACGCTTCACCTGTTTCTAAACACACACCAAAGCTTTGACTGAATAACTCAGGCCGACTTATGAGGAAATTATTCCGTGGACGATATCGTCGAATTCTGCTTGTCTTGCGACCGACGCAAAATGTGCGGCGTCAATTTAACAACTGTCGCGAATTTTGTCACCGACAGCAGTTTTGAGGGCACTGATATGTAGATTATTCTGCTGCTGAAAACTGCGCAGTGCCACGGACATGTGTAGCGTGCTTACATAGCGCGGGCGCGGTATACCGAAATAGGAGCGCGCACATCACTACGGGGCAAAGTCAAATCCCATTTGAATCGCGTTGTTTTACCGCCGGCCCAGTGTCCTAGCGCTCCGCAGCTCGGAAGACGCATAGCGAAAGCTCGCGCTGCAGAACCCATGGATCCCATGCTCAATCCCCACCCGTCCGTTTCGATCTCTTCGATGAACATCGTACCGGCGTCGACTGCACTCGCCGAGTTGCTCATCTAAAGCATAGAGACGTGTCAAGCCCTGAATGGCTGACAAACGTCATGCTGTCTAAATATCCACGCAATTACCGCTGTCCCCAAAAGTTAAAAACAATGGTCAGAAAGTTTCTGTATGGTTTGTTGCAGACAGCGCGCCTTTACCTTTCGGGTGCTCGACTTCATATCCCGTGACCTCGGGCCGGGATTGAATCGATTATTTTTACAAAAGCTGACAGCAGGGAAATATTCAGCGTTTCGAAATTTGAAAGTGAGAAATTTCCTATGCGTATTACTCCCCGTCATTTCGCAGCCCGTAGAAATGCGTTAGAAAAAAGTCATTTAAGCTCTACATGGACGTTTACGTATGCACTACCGTCTGTCGTCGAAAAGATATACATAAACAAAACATGAGCAAGTGGGTGCAGCAAAACATGAGCAAGTGGGCACAGCTGCGCATCGTGCTGATACTCAGCTTCGGCAGGCCCATCTCGCGATCGCTGGTTATATCGCTGAGAATCTTGTACGCAGTTGGCGCCTTGTTGCGAATGAAGAACCGATGTACTTTCCTTCGAAGAGCAGAAATGTTGAAACTATCGTACCGCTGCACTCTTGTCTTTCCAGTAACTTTGGGTGGTCTTCCAGTCGTCAGACGAAGCCTTTTACGCTTTGGGGACTTCAGAGGACCGCTCAGAGCCTCCGAATTCAACCGTGCGCTTACGCTCGCTTACGCTGGTAAGCTGGCTAACCAAACGGAATGCGGAAACAGCGGAGAGTCCCGGTCGCGTCTGTCTCACTTGAGCGTACACGTTGCAGAACATTTGTTTCACTTGTTTGGACAGCTTTTGGTTCTCAAACTTCGCGAAAATTTTATGGGGCAAATAAAGGGGCGAGCCTCTGAAGGAAAGGAAAACGCTGTGGACGAGGACGCCATGTTTTTTCCTCCAGAAAACCCAGAAAAGCCGCGGCGCCAGTGGCGAATGCAACCCGAAAAAAACCCGAAAAGCTAAAACAGACTGCTCTTTGTTTGACATATTATGACTAATATTTTAGTAGCATTGTCAACCCAAAAGTTAAAAAAAATGAAAAAAAAACATGTATTATTTATTGCTTAGGTTACACCTAGCAAATTATTTTGATGAACTATATCTAGCTGCGCAGTGAAATGGCGTGGTTCGGCTCTGAAGCCTTCGCTGCATTGTCACAGAAAGTTCACCCCGAGTATAGTAATTCTTCGTTAATGAACAAAAATGGTGCAAGGATGCTTCGATTTTGATCACGAAAGAGATGTAAGAAACGAATGTACCACTCGAACCCTGTTTTCCTCGGACGCAGTCTTACCGCTCGGACAGGAGACTCCCGGTTCTCGGTGCCTGGCGTAACGATTACGACAATCGTTCTGCTAGTCCCCCATGCTTATAGCATCTTCAATATGTTTACAAAACTTCCACAGTGATATTCCAGTACAAGAGTCAAAGAAAGAATAAAAACACTTAGGGACAAGGACAGACAGCACAGTTCTTTCAACTAGCAACACACATTTACTGATGTCTCCTTCAATATGTACTACCTCCCTCCTAACGTTTGAGACTAAAGAGGAAGATACGGAAAATAATATATTTATATACGCCCGGAAAAAACAAACCAAAAACACAATTCACCCCAATACACTAGAAGATAAAGAAATTCAGAAGAAAAAAAGGAAAATAAAAAGAAACACTATTGACAAATTCAGATAGAGGGCCCTTTGACTAATCCAGCTCTGGCTTCAGGTAGTTCATCTCAACTCTGGACAACGCGAGAGAAGGAGCAGCGATGTTATGATCGTCACCGGCTATCTTGTATGCTTCGATGATCTCTCGGCCGAGCTTGTTCTTGTGTCTGCCAATCGTGCTGGTGTCCTGGAACCGGGCTTCACAGTTCGTGCAGAGGCGTTGATGCGCAACTATGGGATGAAAAGAGCCGCTCGGAGCACGGGAGACCTCGAGGACGTGCTCTCGTAGGCGGGTGTTCAGGCAACGCCCTGTCTGACCAATGTATCGGTCACCACATGAGAAAGGGATGGAGTATACCACCCCCTCTTCACAGGGAACGGTCTGGTTGGCATGTTTGATGGAACATCCTTTGAAGGCTTCATTATTGTTCACTCGTCTGCACAGTTGTTTCAGGCGCAACTTGCACGAGAAGACAACTGAAGTATTGAAGCGCGCTGCAATTCCCTTCAGTCTGTGCGCCGAGTTGTGCACATATGGAATGCAGATAACACGTGAAGACTTACTACGTGGAGCACGGGGCCTTTGGGTGGCTAGAATTAACTGAACAAGAATGGTGCTCAGTAGACCTTGCGGATAACCAGCTTTGAGGAGACGTTCTTGTTGTTTCGCAATGCTTAAGCTTGCAAGGTGAGAACAGGATTTGGCGCGAGAAGATGACAGGAGAGACCGAATGATTCCATGTTTTACCAGTTTAGAATGGGAACTGCAGAATGGAAGAATAGGTTTCCGAGATCGTTGTTGGAAGGCCCAACAAATGCCGGTCAGAAGAAGATGGAGACGAAGATCGAGATACTGGAGACCATCGCCTGAGCTGTCTTCCCTTGTGAAATTCAGGCCTGAGGATGAAGAAGTAAAGGCTTGAACTACAGAATCAGAAGAAACTGATATCGGGTGAATGACTAAATAATCATCCACGTAACGAAAAACATGGAAGACGAGTGTCAACTCTTCAAGGCGTGCTTTGATCTCCCGATCCACATACAGAAGAAATATTTCGCTGAGGACCGGGGCAAGGCAGGAGCCTATGCAAACACCTTTCTTTTGCCTGAGAATTTCCTTTCCATGTTCGACGAGTGTGGATTGTAGATATAGGGCCAAAAGGTCTAGGAAGCCCTGTTCAGATACCCCAGATGAGTTCTGAAAGTCGCATGGACCATGTTCGTGGATGGCACTTGATACAGAATCCATAAGAAATGCGGGATCTAATCGGTAATATAGTTCCTCAATGTCTAACGAAAACATGGTATAGGCCTCGGGAGTAGAATGGAGGTCATGAAGTTGAGATACAAGTTCTGTGGAGTTGGCAACCCGGAAAGGTTGGTCGAGACTGATCGATGACAGATGCCTTTGCAGAAAGAGAGCAAGAGGCTTCTGCCAACATCCCTTTTCTGAAATGATACTTCTTAAGGGAACTCCTTCTTTATGGGTTTTTGCCGTGAAAAACACAGTTAGATATTGCTTGGAAGGAGCCCCAATGGCAGCTTTAAGAGCCGGGAGATTTAGGGAGCAGCAAAGTTGCTTTGCCTTTGAACGGAGAGAGCCTGAAGGCCTAGTCTTAAGAGTATCAAAATTCTTTTTTAATGCCTGGCTCACCTTCTGCCCATAGGAACCTTCATCTAAGATGACAAAAACACCTGTTTTATCTGATTCCAGTAGCTTCAGGTGACTTCTTTGCAATTCTTCGACTGTAGCCCGGATCGGAACTTTGCCCGTAGGTGGAGGAGGATGGGCGCAGACGGATCGGACTCCAGCATCAAGAAATGCTTGCCGGTCTTGTTCTGGAATGTGAGTCGCAACAGAATGAACTGAAGTTAGTTGGTCGACCCTTGTAGTTGGAGTGTTTGGAGAAAACTTGGGACCCTTGGAAAGGAGATCCAAGGTGCCAGGACTGAGTTGATGGTCACATAGAACGACCGGAGGCTCAAATTTCGTTTGGAGGGTCTCATGGTGAACACTGGTCACACCGGTGACAACCTTCTTCCATGAAGATTCGAGAAGATTGGACGCAGCTTTTTGGAGGAACCGGAAAGATGGGTGGGTTCCATAGGCTGGACCAAAGATGATGGTCATCTGTTGTGGGAGGATCGTCTCCATTAGGCGTAACTGTTGTGACACCTCCTTCCTTGAAATCTGCATGAGTCTGTAGTTTGAAGCCCAGTTGTGGCAACAGAAACCCAGCATAGCTTCCACTCCAGGGTGAGGAATGCCTTTGCGGATGTGAAGCCCAAGGGAACGTAGCCTGAGGCGGAGAAGGGCCATTCTTGAGAAGAAGCTTGCTGCTTGAAAAAACCTTACAGGGTCGAATTCAGACGGTTTGAAGGTGGGACATGGACAAGACATACGAAGCTCAAAATATAAGAGACAAAGAACAAAGAGCGTGTTGGTGAAAATACAAGAGTCAAAGAAAGAATAAAAACACTTAGGGACAAGGACAGACAGCACAGTTCTTTCAACTAGCAACACACATTTACTGATGTCTCCTTCAATATGTACTACCTCCCTCCTAACGTTTGAGACTAAAGAGGAAGATACGGAAAATAATATATTTATATACGCCCGGAAAACAAAACCAAAAACACAATTCACCCCAATACACTAGAAGATAAAGAAATTCAGAAGAAAAAAGGAAAATAAAAAGAAACACTATTGACAAATTCAGATAGAGGGCCCTTTGACTAATCCAGCTCTGGCTTCAGGTAGTTCATCTCAACTCTGGACAACGCGAGAGAAGGAGCAGCGATGTTATGATCGTCACCGGCTATCTTGTATGCTTCGATGATCTCTCGGCCGAGCTTGTTCTTGTGTCTGCCAATCGTGCTGGTGTCCTGGAACCGGGCTTCACAGTTCGTGCAGAGGCGTTGATGCGCAACTATGGGATGAAAAGAGCCGCTCGGAGCACGGGAGACCTCGAGGACGTGCTCTCGTAGGCGGGTGTTCAGGCAACGCCCTGTCTGACCAATGTATCGGTCACCACATGAGAAAGGGATGGAGTATACCACCCCCTCTTCACAGGGAACGGTCTGGTTGGCATGTTTGATGGAACATCCTTTGAAGGCTTCATTATTGTTCACTCGTCTGCACAGTTGTTTCAGGCGCAACTTGCACGAGAAGACAACTGAAGTGTTGAAGCGCGCTGCAATTCCCTTCAGTCTGTGCGCCGAGTTGTGCACATATGGAATGCAGATAACACGTGAAGACTTACTACGTGGAGCACGGGGCCTTTGGGTGGCTAGAATTAACTGAACAAGAATGGTGCTCAGTAGACCTTGCGGATAACCAGCTTTGAGGAGACGTTCTTGTTGTTTCGCAATGCTTAAGCTTGCAAGGTGAGAACAGGATTTGGCGCGAGAAGATGACAGGAGAGACCGAATGATTCCATGTTTTACCAGTTTAGAATGGGAACTGCAGAATGGAAGAATAGGTTTCCGAGATCGTTGTTGGAAGGCCCAACAAATGCCGGTCGGAAGAAGATGGAGACGAAGATCGGAGATACTGGAGACCATCGCCTGAGCTGTCTTCCCTTGTGAAATTCGGGCCCGAGGATGAAGAAGTAAAGGCTTGAACTACAGAATCAGAAGAAACTGATATCGGGTGAATGACTAAATAATCATCCACGTAACGAAAAACATGGAAGGCGAGTGTCAACTCTTCAAGGTGTGCTTTGATCTCCCGATCCACATACAGAAGAAATATTTCGCTGAGGACCGGGGCAAGGCAGGAGCCTATGCAAACACCTTTCTTTTGCCTGAGAATTTCCTTTCCATGTTCGACAATTGTGGATTTTAGATATAGGGCCAAAAGGTCTAGGAACTAACTTCAGTTCATTCTGCTGCGACTCACATTCCAGAACAAGACCGGCAAGCATTTCTTGATGCTGGAGTCCGATCCGTCTGCGCCCATCCTCCTCCACCTACGGGCAAAGTTCCGATCCGGGCTGCAGTCGAAGAATTGCAAAGAAGTCACCTGAAGCTACTGAAATCAGATAAAACAGGTGTTTTTGTCATCTTAGATGAAGGTTCCTATGGGCAGAAGGTGAGCCAGGCATTAAAAAATAATTTTGATACTCTTATGACTAGGCCTTCAGGCTCTCTCCGTTCAAAGGCAAAGCAACTTTGCTGCTCCCTTAATCTCCCGGCTCTTAAAGCTGCCATTGGAGCTCCTTCCCAGCAATATCTAACTGTGTTTTTCACGGCCAAAACCCATAAAGAAGGAGTTCCCTTAAGAAGTATCATTTCAGAAAAGGGATGTTGGCAGAAGCCTCTTGCTCTCCTTCTGTAAAAGCATCTGTCACCGATCAGTCTCGACCAACCTTTCCGGGTTGCCAACTCCACAGAACTTGTATCTCAACTTCATGACCTCCATTCTACTCCCGAGGCCTATACCATGTTTTCGTTAGACATTGAGGAACTATACTACCGATTAGATCACGCATTTCTTATGGATTCTGTATCAAGTGCCATCCAGGAACATGGTCCATGCGACTTTCAGAACTCATCTGGGGTATCTGAGTAACGGTTGATAGTTGAGCGTGTTGGTACATACTTGTATATTGGACAGCTTGAACCAGGGGAAGATATATAGAGAAATTGAGACAGGAGAGAAAGGGCAGCTGACTACCAACGATTATTTAGTGGGAACTGCTTTTTCCTTGCGTGTTTCAGACACCAACAAAATTACTACATATTAAAACCTATTATACTAATATAATAATGCATGTGTGTGTTAACAAAATTTTCACATTACCCAACCCTAAACTAATCTTTTAAATTTACCCGCCACAAGCTCATGCTGCCATTTCCCTGGACCGTGACGCACCGTAGATATTGTCTCTCCCACTGATCTTCACTAGAGGGGGCTGGATGGCGCATTAAGCAAACAGGTATGAAGCCACCGGAAGTAAGTGGCTTGTCCCGGAAGTGAGCGCTTGGCAGGCTTTGTAACCCTTCCGAGTGCTGGTTCGAAAAGCGTCGAGGGCGTTAGATTTTCGCTTGTTCCCTCAAGAGAGCCTGCTTGTTGCGCAGTAAGAGCGCATGCAGACCCGAGAAGTATCATGGAAAGCCATTCAATGTAAACATTTCGATATTCTAGTTGATCAAGTGTGACTATGTCCCACGTTCAAATGACTCATTATTGGGATTTGATGCAGAACGGGAATATTAAAATCCAGTCAAAGACACAAAAAAGTATGGTCCAAAATATCGACTGAATGCACTAGGAAGTCCAGCGCACGCCCGACTTCCGGGACAAGCATCGAACTTCCGGTGGCTTCACTTGCGCACAGGCTCGGAGAGCAGCTAAGCGCCATCCAGCCCCCTAGTAGAGATCAGTGGTCTCTCCTTTTGTGAATAGTGATGGATGGGTGCTGACGCACCCACTCGCGTGTTCTTCGATAGCAAGCGCCTCGAGCATCTCGCGCGCATGAGGATTGTTATTAGTGGCTATGATAGTGATGTCCTTGAACACGGCACTGCAGTGGCAAGTCCTGCAATGAGCTGCAAGATTGCCTGCCGACGTTCCTGTAAGGGATGTTGCGTGCTCGCGGGCTTTGTCGTTAATGCAGCGGCCCGTCTGGCCGCTGCATTAACGCAAGTGGCAAGGAAAAAGAAGTTCCCACTAAATAATCGTTGGTAGTCAGCCGCCTTTTCTCTCCTGTCTCAATTTCTCTATATATCTTCCCCTGGTTCAAGCTGTCCAATATACAAGAATGGGGTATCTGAACAGGGCTTCCTAGACCTTTTGGCCCTATATCTACAATCCACACTCGTCGAACATGGAAAGGAAATTCTCAGGCAAAAGAAAGGTGTTTGCATAGGCTCCTGCCTTGCCCCGGTCCTCAGCGAAATATTTCTTCTGTATGTGGATCGGGAGATCAAAGCACGCCTTGAAGAGTTGACACTCGTCTTCCATGTTTTTCGTTACGTGGATGATTATTTAGTCATTCACCCGATATCAGTTTCTTCTGATTCTGTAGTTCAAGCCTTTACTTCTTCATCCTCAGGCCTGAATTTCACAAGGGAAGACAGCTCAGGCGATGGTCTCCAGTATCTCGATCTTCGTCTCCATCTTCTTCCGACCGGCATTTGTTGGGCCTTCCAACAACGATCTCGGAAACCTATTCTTCCATTCTGCAGTTCCCATTCTAAACTGGTAAAACATGGAATCATTCGGTCTCTCCTGTCATCTTCTCGCGCCAAATCCTGTTCTCACCTTGCAAGCTTAAGCATTGCGAAACAACAAGAACGTCTCCTCAAAGCTGGTTATCCGCAAGGTCTACTGAGCACCATTCTTGTTCAGTTAATTCTAGCCACCCAAAGGCCCCGTGCTCCACGTAGTAAGTCTTCACGTGTTATCTGCATTCCATATGTGCACAACTCGGCGCACAGACTGAAGGGAATTGCAGCGCGCTTCAATACTTCAGTTGTCTTCTCGTGCAAGTTGCGCCTGAAACAACTGTGCAGACGAGTGAACAATAATGAAGCCTTCAAAGGATGTTCCATCAAACATGCCAACCAGACCGTTCCCTGTGAAGAGGGGGTGGTATACTCCATCCCTTTCTCATGTGGTGACCGATACATTGGTCAGACAGGGCGTTGCCTGAACACCCGCCTACGAGAGCACGTCCTCGAGGTCTCCCGTGCTCCGAGCGGCTCTTTTCATCCCATAGTTGCGCATCAACGCCTCTGCACGAACTGTGAAGCCCGGTTCCAGGACACCAGCACGATTGGCAGACACAAGAACAAGCTCGGCCGAGAGATCATCGAAGCATACAAGATAGCCGGTGACGATCATAACATCGCTGCTCCTTCTCTCGCGTTGTCCAGAGTTGAGATGAACTACCTGAAGCCAGAGCTGGATTAGTCAAAGGGCCCTCTATCTGAATTTGTCAATAGTGTTTCTTTTTATTTTCCTTTTTTCTTCTGAATTTCTTTATCTTCTAGTGTATTGGGGTGAATTGTGTTTTTGGTTTTGTTTTTTTCCGGGCGTATATAAATATATTATTTTCCGTATCTTCCTCTTTAGTCTCAAACGTTAGGAGGGAGGTAGTACATATTGAAGGAGACATCAGTAAATGTGTGTTGCTAGTTGAAAGAACTGTGCTGTCTGTCCTTGTCCCTAAGTGTTTTTATTCTTTCTTTGACTCTTGTATTTTCACCAACACGCTCTTTGTTCTTTGTTTATTCCAGTACCATGCTCGAAGCAAAACGCGCATCATATTTTCAGTCATCTAGAATTACACCGATATATATATTAATTTAGTTTCTCGCGTCCACTGCCAGGGTATTAACGCGGCCACAAGTTGGCTACATTCAAATTTCCTGAAGACGCCTTGGACGACGCACAGCCCGCTTTCGCCCAATGGCACCTCTTTATTTGACTTCCTATAGACGCTTTGCAGCAGCTGTGCATGGGCGCCGCCATAAGTGACCTTCAGTTTTTGTTCCCTCTTATTACGTTCGCTTCACGTCATCGTCGCCACAGCAGGACAGGTTATTGCGACTTTAGGGTGCTACTGTGTCCTCCTCCCCAGCATAGGCCCCTGTGGAGGCTCCTAAACGCCCGCTTCAGTGGCTCGGCATTTCGGCAAAACAGGGGAAGGTCGGCTATGGCGGCTCAAACTGGCGCGTGCAAAGCGTCTATACTTCTAAACCCTGGCAAACTCCCTACACCGCCGCGTGTGCAGCTACCCAGGTGGTCATCGCATTTGGTTGCTCACGCAGACGAGCCGCGGTTCAATGCCTTCTAGCAGACGCAGCTCATTTGACTAAAAGTCCCAAAACTGGGACGAGAAGGGATGGACGAGCACAAAGTCTCAAGTCAAATGTATAACCACTACCAGCTCGTTTGCGCCGTAACCTTTTGCGCACCTTTTTGTTATTGTTGTAATTGTCGCGTTTTGGTAAATTTGAGAACCTTGTTGCTCGTTCGAAGTCCGAGTGTTCTACGCGCCGAAGCCTCTACGTAATGGTTTCAGAAAGACACGCGTGTCCAAACGGTTCTCCGCTTGACGAGCCAGAGTCAGTCTTGACCCAGCGCTCGATCCTGCTGTTACGCCGCCATCGACGCCTGCAAAGCTACCACTTTTGCAGTTTCTTGTTTTTTGGAGGGGGAGGGGGGGGGCTCAAGTTCGACAAATAAAGCGCTTTTTATTCATCAGTCCATAATCGCGTCATCAATTGTATATTCGTGACATTTTGGTGGAGGTAAATGGTCAGCATTCTATGCCCGTGAAACGTACCCCTCAGAAGATCTGTAGGGTTCAAAAAGTGTCAAGTCCCGTAAAGCTAATCCCTTTCGACGAACCAAAGATCCGAGCCAGCCGCGGATACCAAGGTCAGCCTCCGGAGTATGGTCAACTATCAGAGCAGCCGAGGAACAAGACGGCGATGATGAAAACGACGTCGCAGCAAGACTAAACGCCACTGACGTCCATCGTTTGCGTGCCGGACCCACCACCGACGCTGGAGACCTTACATGGGCTTCGAAAAACGCGCTAGTTAAAAAGGACGGGACCCTTAGGTTCTGCGTGGACTATCGTAAACTGAACGTTGTAATTATGAAGGACGTCTAACCGTTTCCCCGCACCTACGACCCGTTGAACCGGCTTCACCACTCCCGATATTTTTCTTCGATAGATCGAAATAGTGGATACTGGCAGACCAAGGTCGACGAAAGCGATCGCGAAAAAATGGCCTTCGTCACGCCGGATTGGCTGTACAAATTTAAATTCAGGCCTTTCGGATTATGAAAGGCGCCAGTGACCTCCCAGCGTGTAATGGACACCCTGCTTACCGTTCTGAAATGGCAGAAGAGCCCCGTCTACCGTGACGGTGTTGTGGTGCTCACCAGCAACTTTGACGAGCACTGGAGACGACTCCGAGCCCCGCTCTAAGCTTTCAAGAACGCAGAACTCGACCTCGAGCTGACAATATGCCGATTTGCTTATGAGAAACTGAAGTTCTTAGGTCACGTTGTGAGGAGTGAAAGTGTTCTCTCCTGACTCTGAGAAGACACGCGCCGTAGCCATTTTCAACACCGTCGGACAAAAAGGCTATTAAAAGATATTGGGGCCTTTGTGCTAACCATAGGTGCTTTGTCCGGGATTTCGCCAATCTCTCAGAACTACTGACGCACCTCACGAAGGACGTCCTAAGATTTAAGCGGACAGACGCGCAACACTGGACATTCGAAGAACGGAAACGACGCCCTCATGCCACGCCAGTCCTTTGCCACTTTCACAAGTTTATGGAAACGAAAATCCACACCGACGCCGAAAATTTCGGACTTGACGCCGTAGTGGTTCAAAAACAGAAGGGCAAAGAGCGAGTCATTGCATAGTGCAAGTCGGACGCTTTCTAAGGCGGACAACCAGTACTAAAAGACAGAAAAAGTGTTGCTTACTCTCGTCTTGGCGATAACAAAGTTCCAATCCTAACAGCATAGAAGTCCTTTCCACGTGGTTACAGACTACCCCTCACCCTGCTAGCTCACGAACTTAAAGGACCCTTCAGGACGGATAGCTCACTGGAGTCTCCGACTGCAGGAATTCGACGTGACTGTGCTCTACAAGTTTGGCCACAAGCACAGTGACGCCGACTGTCTTTCGAGAACCCCTGGAGCTGTCGTCCAAGCATACCAACGACGACGGCGAGGACGATGTTTTTCTCGGTGCAGTGAAAGCCAACAACATGACAGAACATCAACGGGATGATCTTGAGCTGCGCGCACTCATCGAGCACTTGGAAGGCCGACATACTACTGTTCCAAGAGCTTTTTTGCAAGCTCTGCCATCCTTGGCCATCCCACAAGTGTACTTTAGAAGGAGGACTTCGGCGGCAACAACACGACATGCCGTTTGGTGGTCCCCAGCGGCCTACGCGAAAAGATCGTCCAAACCTGCCACGATTATCCAAAGGTTCCCCTGCGTTGACGGTGGGAAAGGTTCACGATGAGCCAACGGCGGGACACCTTGGCTACAGCCGATCGTGTAACGAGTTCCAACGACGAAGAAACAACTGACAAAGCCAGGAGGAGTCCTGCAGCCATATCCCTTCCCCGTTAATGCCAGTCCTGAAAATTGAAATGGATTTGCTTGGTTAATTTTTACCATCAGCTTTGGAAACGCTGGATAATCGTCACCACGAAATTATCTAACGCGGTACGCCGGGACCAAGGACCTAACGTCGGCAAGTGCGGTTGAAGTCGCCAAGTTTTTCATCGAGTCCCAGAGTACCTGAGCACTAAAGCGCCGTCTTCAGACACGGCGCTTCTGAGGTGCTCATAACGAACCGCGGGTCGTCATTTGTCGCGCAGGTGACGCAAGCAATTCTTCATCTCAGCCACATCAGCCATTGTCACTCCACAAAATACCATCCGTAGACCAACGCGATGACTCAGTGTATTAAGAAGAGAATCGCCGACATGTTCTCCACGTACGTCGACGAAGAGCACAAGACGTGGGACGAGGTGTTGACCTACGTCACTTTCTCTTAAAACACTTCGGTTCAAGATACCACCGGAGTTACACCTTTCCAGCTGGTAGATGTTCTGGAGGTAACGATGATGCTTGACGCTATGCTGCAACGCGAAGCCAGCTAGCGATGGGAGCGACGAGCCCCGCTGGTCACCCCACGGACAGAAGGGTACCCGAGCTATGCCGACTTCGGATTCAATATGAGCAACGTGTCGACGCTGGCTGCTACAACCTTCGTCGTCGGGACGTTCCCTCCCAGCCCGGAGACAGGTGTGGGTGTGAACATCCATTTTTCGCAGCTGCCTCAGCTCAAACTGTTGAAAAGGTACTTCGTACCATACAAGCTCCTTCGTCACCTCGGAAAGCTCATCTATGAAGTGGTGCCCGACGGAATACTAACATCATCAAGAAGCCAACCACGAATCGAGGTGGTTCACGTCGTTGGACTCAATCCATTCTACGCTCGATAGAGCTCTGGTGACTGTAAACTTTTCGAGTTCATAAGGACGTTTAAGCTTATCATTCTTTTGCTTTGTTTTGTGTTGCATCGGGCCGATTGTCTTTTAAAGGGTAGAGTAATGCCATGTGCCAGGCTAGACAAGCCGGCCGCACACTTGGCTCCCTCGCGCACGTGCAGGAAATCGAAAACTGCGTAGCGGACGAACAGTTTTTGTAATTGTCACGTTCTCCTAAATTCGAAAATCCTCTTGCTTGCTCGAGGTCCGAATGTCCTACACGCCGAAGCTTCTACGTCGATTGTTCCAGAAGCCCACGCGTGTACAAAAGGGGCTCCGCGTGGCGAGCCGGAGGCAGTCTTGTCGCAGCACTCGATCCTGCTGTTACGCCGCCATCGAAGCTTGCGACGCTAGCCTTTTTTCTATTTTGTTTTAGACACAAATTCGCCCCATTAAAGATTTAGTTTTCATCAGTCAATCGTCACCTGATCAATTGTCATACGTGACAATATTCGGCTCTGCTCCGCCCCACAGGCATAATGCATGCGCTGCAAGTGCCTCCGCTATTGAAAAGTAGAGCGTTGTTTGCTCCACGACATGACGACATCGAGAACGTCGGTCTCAGGCGCGAGCGGATCAAGGACAAGAGCTCTGTGCTTTTCAAACTGAACGACATCGTCGCGAGGTTATAGCGTGGTGGTAATGCACCTATGTTACTTCGTTCGAGGCGAAGTGCTCGAAGATTTTGTTCCTCGTGAGGTCGAAAGTGAGGGCAGTAAACTTTTATGTGTGACATTGGTAGGACCAGCGAATTGCTGTGTTCCTGATGTACTGTACAATCAACCTATTACGACGACAAGATTCGGCGAGCGCCCACTTTCACGAATAAATATATACATTTGCTTTCAAGGCGTCATATCAGAAAACGTAATTAATGTATTAATTGCGAGCAGGGAAGCAGAGGCAGTCCGGTAAGTAAGCACGGAGGTAGCGTAACGCCAGTTTTTTACGCAGCATATCGTATCGATCGTGGCGACCACGTGAACGCAGTGTGGACGTGCGAAGCTTAAGCCTCGTACTCCCAGTTGTGTTTGAAGGCGTTTCAGTGCCCAACAGCGTCCTTGCGGCATTAAGCGGACGCAAGAATGCCGGGAGGAAGTTTCGGACTATCAGAGCGCACAATTAAGGAAGACTTGCAGAGAACCGAAGACTCGGAGGAATACCGGATCGAAGAGTCCCGGTTACTGCAGCGACCCCAACAGTGCAGCATGGTCAGGCGTCATAAGCTCAGTCACGAGTTCAACTGGAAACCCGGGCAACAACTCAGCTGCAGTGACCGCAGGAGTGCAGCAAGGCCGTGCAGGAGCGAATGACCGGATTAGTAAGCGCGCTACACCCGAACATCAACGCGAACTGTGCACTGACCCCAGCGGCTACACTACAGCCACAAATTCTAGCAGTATACCTAAGCAGCGTACCGCATGGTTTGTGTATTTCTTTGTTTAATTCTTTGTTTCTTTTCATTTTTTTTTTGTTAGTCGTTTTTCTTAAATATTTCTTAAAGGAAAGTTAAATTTAACACTTGCGATGCTTACGACCTTGGAGGATGGAAGCACATGACTGACTGTACTGATATGTAAAATGTTTCAATAAAACAGAGGCCACGTCGTTCCTAGACGTTGATCTTGATGAGTCTTGTGTGATACAATGGCTATTTCTGTGATTTAGGATGGTGTGGAGGGGAAGGGCTCCAAATTACTTTTTATTATATTAGTAACTCTCTTGAGTAACTTGTGTATTTTTGAAGCAGGCTGTGTTTCAGTGACTATTGAAACAATTTTCGCACTTTCGACGTCTTGTGTTTGTCCCATCTTTGTTTGGACATGTTTAACTTACGACATTTTCGGTTTTATGTGTGGAATTGGCTTCAGGTTACTCTTATAGGAATTTGAGATTAATTCTTGATTTAACCAGCTTCAAATTGCTGTGAACGGCTATTTGGAACTATTAATGCCATTCATGCGTCATTCGTATTTTGAGGACGGGACTGACTTCAATCGAATATTTTTGTCTCCTGCCATCTGCCTTCTGGCCAGATTGGCTTGCAAAGGCTATAGATGGCTATGAGCGTATATTATATACAATGCCAGCAATCTTATACTTGTCACTTTCATTCACTAAAATGGCTGTTACTGACTAAAAGCACCGACTGTTCACCTGATTGCAATGAAGTTACTAAAACAACTAGCAGACATTACTCACAATTGACCCCGTAAGTGATGACGCCACAACATGGAGCTTAACTTCAAACATACATTTGCTAGGGCCGTTGTCAAAGAAAAAAACATAGGATATCGACACGACTTTAGAATTTGTCTGAAAAAAAGTTAAATATCGTTTATAAGCATTGCGTCACCTTAACATTTGTCATTAGTACTTCTATCGTCCCACTCCCATATAGCGATGATATAAATTCGTAATAAAGAGTTACGACCGGTTTTTTCCTGATAGCGAACGAAACGATGGCTACGCGCGTTTCGTTCGGCTCAGTGGTCGTTTATGGTGGAACACGCTTGTACGTTGAATGAAATTTATGACGAGTGACGAAACTTCTACTCTCCGGTTCAACTTTCTGTGGGACCTCGGAAGCCAAGAGTGCCCGTGCACAGTTGGTCTAAGATGAAACGAAGTATAGCGGCCTGCGTTCGAGGAAGATCATGCGTATCCCGTTATCTACGCGCCGAAGGCAAGGACTTCCGTCGACGCAGCGAGAATTCTCCAAGTCAGTTTCTGCTGCCTCGAAGGCCCACGATACGAAAGACTGCGGCAGCCACCCCTCCCAGTTCAGTAAAAACACAAGTATGACAAAATACATAGGCAATTATGTTGCATATGTGTAACGCATTGGCTCAATCACTCTGTGGTTCATCACTGAGATTCCGCGCAGCTAAATGCCTACGTCCACGGTGCTTTTCGTGAGATAACTTGACACGGACCGTGCCCATTTATAGCCCTTCCTCTAATGACACAATACTGCAAAATCACTCCTCCGTCAGTACACCCTCGCTCAGCCATTTGAACGCTTCCTTTTCACTCTCTTCTAGCCACGTGATCCCCCCCCCCCCCATCTCCCGTTCAAGTGAAGAGCTTTCCCCGCCGGTCAGCATGTGGTCAGACTCCTACTCAACCACATCTGGTCTCGTGACCTCTCGTACTAGCCAATCAGCGTCGAGCTTCCTTCGTTCCTCCTCTTCCCCTGCCAACCAGGTACCATCGAGGTTCGTGGCCGCTTCTCTTTTTGGTTTTACGAAACGCTAAGCAACTAGCCAAAGAACGTTTCTTGTTAAGAAACCGAGACTGCGCGTCTCCAGTCGTTCCTACTTGGCAAAACTGTCGTTGCCAAGGCCATCGCTATTTCCAGAGTAAATAGTGGAATATTGGAACGAAAGCAGGAAAGTGAGCAACCACCAATCATGGGGTGTAGAGAGCTTTTCGGGAGGTGCTTCTTCTTACCTCCTGCTGTTGCAACAGAAGAATATCGTTAGTGGCCTCTGACGAACGTATGAGGCTGATTACAGAATAAAAGATCTGATTCCTGCGAGGGTGCTCAAAGTCAGGGCTGATCCCGGCATCGCACGATGCCAGGTCTGCTTTTAAAGGAAACTTGCGGATAGCTTTCTCTGCTGCGTGAAACCGGAACTGTCTCACGTGGGGTGGGAACGGACGACCAGGGCCAGGCAGCGTGCGCAGTAGCTTTCTTCGCCCAAATGAATGTGCTTAGGCCGCAGTACCACTACTAACGCATCTTACAAATGCCAGACTGCAGACACTTCTGGAGGCGCATTCTTTGTTACTTTGGTTATACAGAAACTGCCTGCCGACATGTTCCCAGCCTGCATATCTACACCAAAACTGTACTTCAAATATGCGTGAGGGTTGTCTGCGGACAATGTTGTCAATAGGTCGTCAGAAAGCACCATGCTTGTTGTACGTGACTGTGGCTTTGGCTTTGGGAGGCATTGGTGGTCGAGTGGGTTAACGTACCACAGCTTGGAGCGAAAGCTCGCGCTGTGTAATCCAGTAATGCTGGGTTCAGTCCCCCATTCCTACCGCTCTTGATCAGGATGAGCATCATACCGGCGTACCGTCGTGTATCACCACTGTGGGATGCGGGATAAAAACGCCAGGCAAGCAGTGGCATTGCACTGCCTCACTTTCCTATCTACAGCGTAAACCAGTGATGCAATATCTCAGAGACACCACCTTATTATTTACACACCCCAAACACCAACGTCAGATATAATTCCTCTTTCAATTGTTGTTATAGAAATGCATGTTTCAAAGTGTTGTCTCTTCCGCCTATAGCAGAGTTTGAAAAATTTGGAAAGAGGCTCCATAATTTTTAAGGGTCATATAACCCACTTATTCTCTCATATAATTTGAGCGCAGATATGGTACCAATATAGAAAACCAGCATAAGGCTCACACGGCCAATATCACATAAACCATGTTAACAAATTTTAAATCCTAAGGCATCAATCCTTCTCGGTGAAGAACACAGAGGTCAATATTAGTTTTGGCCGTGGCAATCAACCCTGTATTACCTCTGAACAAGAATATCTATTAGATTCTTCAATTTTTTCTAGATTTCTGAATCACCAATATTCTTATTGAACATATTGCCACAGGTGGTGATGAGAAGAGCAATACATAGGCAGAAGGAAATAAACGTTTACTGGGGCGAACTTGTGTCCAAAAATAAAAAGGAACAAAAAGATAAAAACAGAGCGTCGCGGGCGTCGAAGGCGGCGAAGCAGCAGGTTCGAGCGCTGGGGCGATACTGACTGCGGCTAACCACGCGGAGCCCCTCTATGTACACGCATGGGCTTCTCGAACAATCGGCGTAGAAGGTTCGCGCATAGAACATTATAACCTCGAACATGCAACAGAGTTCTCGAATTTACCAGAACAGTCAATTGCAAGAACAAACAAAGACGCGTCGCACCCAGGAATCGAACCCTGGCTCTTCGCGTGGGAGGCGAGCATGATAACCGCTAAGCCACGGCCGCTTTTTTTTCTTTATTGCCTGCTTTGACATATGTACAATAGGATATATATACAAAGGAGGGGTTAAAAACACGTCAGCCGTAACTTGGCTGCCATGGCGTCATTAAAATTCTTTCAGACACACCAAATCATCAAGAATGGGCAACCAATCCGGCTGTTCGGGCTGTGCCCGGAACACTTCGCGCATGCCGGCAACACTTTCAATTAAAATATTCACGCGCCGGGCGGACTGTTTCATCTGCGTGATTTACGCCTACTCTCGTTTTCCATAGACTGTGGAGCCCGAGTAGTAGTATCATATCGTAAGGTACACCATTTACATTCTCTATTGATAAAAAGCGTATACCTCTGGCGGTTATAGGGAAATTCTTTTTGAGTGTGCGCTGGAGTATATCCCACAAAAACACAGCGTCCCAGCAGTAAATAAACACGTGTTCTACAGTTTCTGGCTGCTTACATAAACGACAATGCGTTGACCATGGTACAAAGATGCCTTTTTCCTCTAACCATGGTTTTACGGGGAGGACGCCACAGTGAAGTTTAAAAAAAGGATTTAGCATTAGGCTTTACCGGCATCTTCTTTACTCTTTTTAAAACATCTAGGCCAGGACCTTCAGAGTATAGGGAACGATAAAGCGGTATAGGCAGCAGAACATCAACCAAATCTCGATACAATTTCTTCCGTGGCACGGTACTAAGGTAGTCTAAAGAAAACCGGACCTTCAAGATTTGAAAGGAAAGTAACACTCTCTCAAATACCCTCGCACTGCAGCACCTGTCCCAGTGAATGAAGAAACAATAAACTCTGACAAAGCGTTTTGCAGACGCACTTGAACAACTGTGCGCAAAAAGTCATCCCTTTGATCGCGTAAAAACATGAAGCGTGAAACAATCTGACGTATGAACAAATGGGACAAACCCAAACCACCACTTCGCACGGACCTAAATAAATTCGTTCGAGCAGAACGCTCCCATGTCGAAGACCAAATAAAAACGGCAAACACCCTATGCAGCTTCTGTACGTTCATACGTGACATGCAGAGCACTTGTAATATATACCAGACTTTTGATATTAAAAAAGATTGCACACGGTCGAACGCGCGAACATGGATAAATCCCTACCCCTCCACCCTTCCGCCTTTAATCTAACATTCTCGGTCTCTTCGTTCCAATAATTTGTGGTGTCCTGATAATGTTCTAAAGGCACTCCAAGATACTTTGTTGGTAAAGTCTCCCACCTAACATTCATGAACACTTCTGGCTTGCTTGACCAATCACCGTGCCAGAAACCAACGCATTTATCGAAGTTCACCACGCTACCAGTTTGCGAACAAAAGGAAGAAACCACATTTATCACTTCACGTACGCTGTCTTGATCGACACAAATAACAGCGACGTCATCCGCGTAGGAAAGTACCTTTACCTCACTGGACTGCAGTTTATAACCACGAATATTACTATTCTGAATAAGCTTTAAACAAAAGGCTCTAAGTAGAGCGCAAAGAGTAATGGCGAAAGCGGGCAACCTTGCCTTACAGAAGTCTTAACTTTGATACCTTCGGTGACTCTCTTATTCACAATCAAACTAGTCGTGCAATTTGCATACGCCATCTTTACGCCCTCGAGAATAACAGAGCCTACGTTCGTATGCTCTAGAACACTGAAAAGTACCTCATGCGAAACGCGATCGAACGCCTTTTCCAGGTCGAGCTGCAGCATCGCCACTCGTCCAGAAAAGGCATCACAACACTCTAGGACAGACCTAGCCACGTGAATATTTGTAGCAATAGTGCGTCCTTTAATACCGCACGTCTGGTGCGGTCCCACGAGACATTGAATCACAGATTGCAAACCGCCTAGCCAGAACTTTCATAAAAACTTTGTAATCCACATTGGTTAAGCTAATTGGTCTATACGCTGATACAGAGCGAAGCTTAACTGTATCTTCAGACTTGGGAATGAGCACAGTGTGCGCCCTTGAAAAAGATGGCGGCAACAAGTGAATTTCGTAGGCTTCGGACAAAACCTTATGCAGTGCAACTGCTGCCTCACTTTTAAAAGTTTTATAGAAAACTGCCCCAAGGCCATCCGGCCCGGGCGTCTTGCCAGGACTTAATTCATCAATAGCTTTTTCAATTTCTCCAATACTAATTGGCACTTCCAAGCTTTCGCAAACCTGCTGATCCAGTTGCGGCATCAATGACAAAAAACAAGTTTTATAGCCAGTATCTAAAGCGGCACGGTTCCCTAGCAGATTGCGATAATGTTCAACAAACGCTTTTTCAATCACAATCTTATCGCGGGTTAGATTGGCGCCGTAACTTATCTCTTTGATTTCGTTGCGTTTTGCATATCTATTTCTCGTCGCTAAGCGAGCGCTTCGTCGGGCTTTCTCCCATCAAATACTTTTCACTACGCGCCCGCACAGTAGCCCCTCTGTACTTCTCAGCATCAATAATTTCTAATTGACTTTTAATATCTCTTATTTCTTTCGCGAACTCGCCGGGTTTCATGCTTTCTTCGGCTATAACACTGTCCAACTTGCGCCGAAGATCGTTCTCTTTAATCTTTTTGTGATGAGTTATGACGCTACATCTCTCGATAGCGATCATTTTGACGTCCTCTTTAAACAGTTCCCACCTTTCCCCCCACTTTGCTCGGTCGTTCACAACTAAATTTTGAAACAATTCTTTGACTTGGGAAATAAAAAGGTTCATCATTAACGAGACATCCGTTCATCTTCCATAGGGCCCATTCCCATCGCGTTGATTTCTTCTTGTTCCCAAGAGTAAAAAATACCAAAGCATGGTCGCTAAAAGAAACGTGTTTCACCTCGTAGTGGTCACAAAGGGGAACAAGTTCAAGTGAAATATACGCTCTATCTAGCCGGGCATGGCTATTACCTTGAAAATGGGTGTACTGCACCCGTCCTTTAGATGCACAAACAGTGACGTCCTCTAATGTATTTCTTGCAATAATCTCACTCAAAGAAAAGGCACTTGAATCTCGAAAACGTACTTGATTCACTCTATCCTCTGGTGAGCAAACACAATTAAAATCGCCGAGAAAAATAACGACCCTATTACAGTTGAGATAGCTTTCAATACTTTCAAAAAAAACTTTACGCTCACTCTCCCGGTTAGGCGCATAAATACAAATAACCCGCCACTCAACGTTAGAAAAAGAAAAATCACAATAAACAAGACGGCCAGAAGAACACGAATGTACGGCCGTTTCTACAATACCTACGGATCGACGAATAAATAAACAACAACCTCCGGAAAAACCAACCGCGTGCGAAACGCAAACATTGAACAAAAACTGAAAGGGTCGCACCATACGGTCCGTCTGATCGTGGCTTTCGACTTTCGTCTCCTGCACGGCAATTATGTCAAGCTCATGCTCGGCAAACAGGCGGCTTAACTGGTATTGCCGGCGCCTCGCTGACAGGCCGCGAACGTTAAGCGTGGCGATTCGTAGGGCCGACACTAGTCTAATAGCCATTAAAAATAAAAGGGACGGACCGTATGGCGCTTACCTCGAGTCGGGCGGCCTTCTCATCTGACTCGATACACACCTTCCACGATTTCAGCCACCACCGAGACCGTCGCCTTTCCTACACTATCATGGGGGTGGCTTGGCACCCCTGACTACGCCTGCAGCAACGTTCGGGACGGCGCCGGGCCGTCTCAACCTTGTGGGTACCGTCTTGGCAGGCGGCTCCTCCTTGATCGCCGCCTCTGGGTCAGCGGCGTCGTCGTCCCGAGTCCGCTTTGCGGCGGGCTCCGGTGTCACGGCCGTCTCCATGGGCACGTCGCCTGGTTCTTTAGGGGAGGCGTCGTCGCACGTGCCGGCTGCCTGGACTCCAGGCCTCGACGCCTCAACGGACTGAACGCCCGGAGACTCGGCCTGGCTCGCCGTCCCAGCACCAGATGCCACGTTGACCGCGGACGCGGCCGTGTCGCGCTCGGGCGCAGCCGTCGCTCTCCGCGGTGGCGCCGCCCCGGTGTCCGGACCCGCGACGGCTTCCTCGGCGTCGGCCTCGTCCATGAGAAGCTCGGATTTCTCCTCGCCTCCCACAGGACCCACGGCCGCCGCGTAGGTTCTTACGCACTGCGTGCCGTCGTGGCCGAACCGTCGGCAGACGTTGCACTTGGGGACGCGGCACTCCTTGCGGATGTGCCCCGTCCGCTGACACCGCAGGCAGAGCGGCGCCCTGCCCGGCACGACAACGAGGGCGAGCTCACCGGCGACGCGCAGCTGGTGCGGGATGTCGTCGGGAGTCACGCCCCCTTCAGGCGCAGCACCGCCGTCCGCGTCATGGTGCTGACGCTGTGGCAGCCGTCAATGTGCCACCGCTCCCTGGAGACGTCCAGGACCTTGCCATAAGGCGCCAAGGCTGCCCTCACGTCGTTTAGGCCACGGGCCGCGCTGCCCACTTGGCCAGCCACGTGCGCGGCATTACTCCCCCTTTAAAAAGTGCATCGCCCCGATGCAACGCGAAACAAAGCAAATAAAAAGAACGGCAAACTAAAGAGTCATTTCAGAACACATAAGGTCCACAGTCCTATCGCGCATAATACGGTTTCAGGCGCACGACGTGGACGACTTCAGGTCGTGGTGGGCGGCGTGATGATGTTCTTGTTCCGTCGGGCATCACCTCGTAGTTCAGATCCCCGAGTCGACGAAGCACTTTGTAGGGTCCAAAGTAGCGCTTCAGGAGTTTCTCGCTGAGAACCCGGCGGCGAATCGGTGTCCAGACCCACACCCTGTCTCCGGGCTGGAAGTGGACGTCCCGATGACGAAGGTTGTAGCGACCCGCGTCGACGCGTTGCTGGTCTTGAATCAGGAGTCGGGCGAGCTGGCGGACTTCTTCGGCCCGTTGGGCAACCACCTGGGCGTCGTCGCTCTCATTGTCAGATGGCTCATGGGGCAGCATGGCGTCCAGCATGGTCGTTACCTTCCGACCATGTACCAGCTGGAAAGGTGTGAATCCAGTAGTCTCTTGAACCGCCGTATTGTAGGCGAACGTGACGTAGGGCAACACCTCGTCCCACGTCTTGTGCTCTACGTCGACGTACATTGAGATCATGTCGGCGATTGTCTTGTTGAGTCGCTCTGTCAGCCCGTTGGTCTGCGGGTGGTACGCAGTGGTACGACGATGGCTGGTGTGACTGAGCCGGAGGATTTCTTGGGTCATCTGTGCCATGAATGATGATCCGCGATCTGTAATAAGAACTTCGGGAGCGCCATGCCGGAGGACGATGGACTCGATGAAAAACTTGGCGACTTCCACAGCAGTCCCTGAAGGAAGGGCTTTCGTTTCGGCGTACCGCGTGAGATAATCTGTGGCGACGATTATCCAGCGGTTTTCCGACGTTGACGGCGGAAAAGGGCCAAGTAGATCCATTCCGATCTGTTGGAACGGTGCGGTCGGGGAGCAATCGGCTGCAGGAGACCTGCCGGCTTCGTCGGCGGTTTCGTTACGTCGCTGGCACTCGTGGCACGATCGGGTGAAGAGGTGGACGGCTTCGGGGAGCTTTGGCCAGTAATACTTTTCACGAATACGGGCCAGTGTTCGGCTGTAACCGAGGTGTCCGGACGTCGGGTCGTCGTGACATGCTTGAAAGATCTCTTCCCGAAGGTCGGTTGGGATTACCAGCAACCACGGTGTGTTGTTGTCCCCGAAGTTCTCTTTGTAGAGTACACCTTGTCGAATGGCGAAGCTCGGCAGTACTCGCGAGAAGACACGTGGCACGGTACTCCCTCCCACTTCCAGGTGCTCGATCAATGCGCGCAGCTCAGGATCGTCCCGTTGATGTCGTGCCATGTCGTTGGTGTTCACTGCTCCTGGGAAGCACTCGTCGTCATTGTCGTCGCTGCAGCCGGAAGGGGTTTCGACGGGGGCTCTGGTCAGGCAGTCGGCGTCGCTGTGCTTGCGGCCTGACTTGTAGACAACAGTCTATGTTGAACTCTTGTAGTCGGAGACTCTATCGAGCGAGGCGTCCTGACAGGTCCTTGAGGTTCGCTAGCCAGCAAAGCGAGTGGTGGTCCGTCACCACGCGGAACGGGCTCCCGTACAAGTACGGACGAAACTTCGTGATTGCCCAGACGACCGCAAGGCATTCTTTCTCAGTCGTGGAGTAATTTTTCTCCGCCTTGGACAGTGTCCGACTTGCGTAGGCGATGACTCGCTCGATGCCTTCTTGCACTTGGACCAGTACTGCGCCCAGTCCCGCGTTACTTGCGTCCGTGTGAATCTCGGTTTCCGCATCCTGATCGAAATGTCCAAGCACAGGAGGAGTCTGGAGTCGTCGTTTCAGCTCGTCGAATGCCTGCTGCTGCTCCTCGGCCCATTCGAACTTCTCGGCGTCCTTCGTGAGGTTTGTGAGCGGTGCGGAAATTTTAGCGAAATCCCGAACGAAGCGTCGATAGTAGGCGCAACGTCCAAGGAATCTTCGCACGGCCTTCTTGTCTGTCGGCGCTGGAAATGCCGCGACGGCGCGAGTCTTCTCGGGGTCTGGGCGGACGCCTTTGTCACTAACCACGTGGCCTACGAACTTCAGTTCGTCATAGGCGAACCGGCACTTTGACGGCTTGAGTGTGAGTCCGGCGGTCTGAATGGCTTAGAGAACAGCTCGGAGTCGTCGCAAGTGCTCGTCGAAGTCACTTGAAAACACTACGACGTCGTCAAGGTAGATGAGACAGCTCTGCCACTTCAGCCCTGCCAGTACCGTGTCCATGACACGCTGGAAAGTTGCCGGCGCCGTGCATAGGCCGAAATGCATCACCTTGAACTCGTACAGACCATCCGGCGTGACGAAAGCTGTCTTCTCTCGGTCCCGTTCGTCGACTTCGATCTGCCAGTAGCCGCTCTTCAGGTTCATCGATGAAAGGTATCGAGAGTGGCGCAGCCGGTCTAGCGTGTCATCGATTCGGGGAGTGAATAGACGTCTTTCTTCGTTACCGCGTTCAGCTGCCGGTAGTCCACGCAGAACCTAAGCGTTCCGTCCTTCTTCCTAACCAGCACGACTGGAGAGGCCCACGGACTGCTTGAAGGCTGGATTGTGTCGTCGTTCAGCATTTCTTTTACTTGCTGTTGGATGACCTCCCGTTCTTTTATGAAGACTCGGTACGGCGATCGGTGCACTGGGAGCGCGTCGTCCTCGGTGACGATGCGATGCTTCGCAACGGTGGTTTGGCGCACCTTCGACGACGTCGCGAAGCAGTCGCTGTATTCGGCGAGGAGGTCGCTCAGCTGCCGTCCTTTCGGGCCCGGAAGCTTGGGGTCAATGTCAAGCTGCGCTGGCGGCGTAATGTCTTGCTGAGGTCGCGATGATTCTTCAGCAATCGCGGCGATTTCGGCGGAGCTCCGAAGTTCGTCGACGTGGCCCACAGCGGCACCTTTTGCGAGGTGTTGCGTTTCTTGTCGGAAGTTTGTCACGAGGACCACGGTGCGCCCGTCCTGAAGTTTAGTCACCCCTCTTGCGACGCCTATTCCTCTTCCCAGGAGCAATTGAAGGTTGCCTTCCAGAACAACTTCGCCGCAGGTAGCTTCATCGGTCACGACGGGTACGACAACACTTGATCGCGGCGGCAGGTTCTACGTGGTCGGCAGCGACTCGGACGGCGGCTGACGCTGTTTGGGGTTTCTCTGAAGGTGGAACAGGCGTCCGCAGCGTCAATCTGTTTTCACCAAGGTCGATGACGGCGCCGTATTCACACAGAAAGTCCATGCCGAGAATGACGTCCCTCGAACAGACTTGCAGAATGACGAACTTCACAGGGCAGGTTTCACCGTTGATCTCAACGCGAGCAGTGCACCCGCCGACAGGTGTGATGAGATGCCCGCCGGCGGTTCGTATCTGCGGTCCGTCCCACAACGTCCTAACTTTCCGAAGGCGGCGAGAGAGTCTCCCACTCAAAACGGAGTAGTCTGCTCCGGTGTCGACGAGCGCCGTCGCGTCGTGGCCGTCGATGATAACGTTGAGGTTATTCGACACTGTTGCAGAAACGTCGTTTCGGGGCGTTGCGGCGTTAGAGTGGGAGGGCTCCGACGATCTTGGAGGATCTTGGCATCGTTCGTCTTCGGCAACACCACCTTCCGGCATTGCCGCGCCTAGTTTTCCCGACGGGATGCGATGGGTGACAGGCTGTCTCGGCGAGACCGGCGGAAGCGCGATGGCGAGCGTCGGGGAGACGGTGAACGGAAGCCTCGGCGGGGAGACGACTCAGGGGATGAAGAGCGGCGGAGGTAGTCCTCGATGTCCCGAGGTCGCTCTCCGAGACGTGGTCGAGGGTCGCTGGGCGCAAACCCTCGTAGGCCCAGCTGGCGGTAGGGGCATCGTCGGTAGATGTGGTCCGCTTCACCGCAGTGGTAACACAAAGGGCGTCGGTCGGGCGTCCTCCACACGTCCGTTTTTCTGGGCGCAGGCTGTTCCGGACGGACATGCGGGACCCGTTCTTCTTGTCGTCGGAGGTAGTGTGGCGTTGGGGCGTCTCATCGAGGTGGCGACGTGTATTGGCGAGCAGCCGGTGGTGGTCGTCGCGCCACTGAAGCGTAGGTTACCACCGGTTCTTCGGGTTCGGCGATGTCGACAGGAGACTCCGGTCGAAAGGCTCGCTGCACTTCTTCTTGAACGAGCTCAGTGAGTGAGAGCGCAGCTGGTCGTTCTGCTGCCGGCACCAACTTCCTGAGCTCTTCGCGGACAATGTCTCTGACCATCTCACGGATCGCAGAGAGGTCGGAGCTGCCGGAACCGATGCTGCAGGTAGATGCTGGAGTCATGGTGGCGCCAGTATACCGCTGGTAATGGTTCGCCCTTGCGAGGAGCGCCCTTTCAAGGTTGGTTGCCTCCGAGACGAAGCTTTCCACCGTCGACGGAGGATTGCGGACAAGGCCGCCGAAAATGTCATCCCTGACACATCGCATGAGTACCCGCAGCTTCTTTTCATCGGTGGCCTGCGGGTCGGCGCGGGCGAAGAGGCGGAGGACGTCTTCAGTGAAAGATGTAACGCTTTCCTTGGGTCCCTGGTTCCTCCCTCGAAGCAGGTCTTCGGCCCGCTCACGTCGGTGTTGACTGACAAATGTTTTATTCAACTCGTTCTTACAAACTTCCCACGTACGTCAAGGCGACTTCGTGATTTTCATACCACTGCCTTGCTGTTCCTTCCAGTGAGAAGTAGATGTTCTGGAGGCGTTGCTCATCAGTCCATCCGTTTTGGCGGGCCACTCGGTCGTACTGCAGGAGCCAGTCTTCTACGTCCTCGTAGAGTTCACCGCGGAATGGCGTCGGCACGCGGGGAACCACAGCCAAGAACATGTAGGGCGACGCTGCTGGAGGGTTTTCCGTCTGTTGGTCCGTGGAGCTCATCGCCGGCTTTGATGGCTTCTTTGTCTTGTCCGGCAGTGGTCCAAACTCAGGGCGTTGTCCTTGAAGACGCTGGCTTGCCCGGGGCCCCGCCTCTTCCACGAATCGTCGACTTGGAGTGGGACTTGCCGAACGGGTCCTCGGAGGGGTACGGTTAAGAAACATAGGGTGCGTACCCCGCACCGCCACCAGAATGTCACGGGTGGTGATTAGAAGAACAATAAATAGACAGGAGGAAATAAACGTTTACTGGGGCGAACTTGTGCCCAAAAATAAAAGCGAAACAGAAAGATAACAACAGAGCGTCGCGGGCGTCGAAGGCGGCGTAAGCAGCATGTTCGAGCGCTGGGGCGAGACTGACTGCGGCTAACCACGCGGAGTCCCTTTTGTACACGCGTGGGCTTCTCGAACAATCGGCGTAGAAGGTTCGCGCATAGAACATTCTAACCTCGAACATGCAACAGAGTTCTCGAATTTACCAGAACAGTAAATTGCAAGAATAAATAAAAGACGCGTCGCGCCCAGGAATCGAACCCTGGCTCTTCGCGTGGGAGGCGAGCACGATAACCGTTAGGCCACGGCCGCGCTGCCCACTTGGCCAGCTACGCGCGCGGCAATATGTAAGGCACGCAAGTAAGTGTAGTTTGTACCATAGGTACACTATAGCGCACTCAACTTTTATAGAGCGAACGTTTGTTGGCATCTCCCAACTTTCATCGAGGTCACCTAAGTTGTCCAGTGTTACACGGTACATAGGCCTAACGACCCCAACTTTATATCTCAGTTAAAACCGAAACGTAACCCAAACAGATGTCCTATTAACGAAAAAGCAAAACAGCGCAAAAGAACAAAGGGCAAAAAGGCTAAGTGTACAAAGAGAGCGCTGACATTCAACTGAATTTTTTGGAAGAAACACAAATCGACAAGCATCACGGATCATCAAAAACATCGTCACCGCGTCACGCGACTACAAGCCCCTCACGTCTCTGCACCCCTTCTGCACGCCACGTGACAGTCAGGCGGTTCTGGATTGGCTGTGATTTCTCGTAACGTCCGCGGCAATTCATCGCACTCTAATAACTGACGTAGGCCAGCTCAGATGAACTCAATGATTGTTAGGGGCTCAATAACAGTTGGCGCCGCTGTTTATCTACGGCCAATCGCGATTGAGTCAGCTGCCGTTGACTGTATTAGTGTTTAGAGCACTCGTGTAACTTGGGCATTAGAGTACTTATGGTCAAATCACAAGTTTTCGCCGTGTTTAAGGATTTCCATAGTTGATATTTTTACCCAAAAGACATTGGGCGCGACAAAGAGGGAATGATATATACTAAAATATGTTTACGGACTGCCTGGACCGTCCCAACCCTCCACACAACTTCTCCGATAAAGACATTACACTTATATAGACGACCCATTTCGTTGCTGTGGTTGCAGGTCTTCTGACCTTGATGCTGAAAATAGTTTTTCCACAATCTTCATGTCATCGATTCTAAAAAGCCACTCATAGAGTATACAAATGCAATGTACTAATATTACGAAAACCGAGTTGAATGCAGATGCACCTTGCTCACAGATGAAATATGAAACAAAAAACTCCAGTATGGCGGCTGCAAGTGGCATGTGATGATGGTGATAGCTGGCGGGAATTTCGCATGGAGCCTATATCTTGTTTTAGGTGTATAACACGTGTACAAGTTAATGCAAATTGCTTTTAACCGCTTATATTTGAAAAGTCTACGAATAAAATTGCTTCATTTTTAGTCTTTTCTTGTTACGGGCATTTTATTTGATATTACAAGATATGAAACGCACGTGTCAATTTTATTTTTTAATAGTGATCAAATTAAATCGCGCGCATGTCTAATTAAACTTTTGGGATTGTTTTTCTACAGTTTTTAGAATAATAAACGATGTTGTTTGGATATCCCCTCACCTTGCAAGTCGATTTTCCACCTTCCTTGAAACCAGCGCAGATCATGGTGTCCTCAAACACCATGATCGAGTCGTTGTAGGCGTTCTTGCATTCATTGTAAGAAATTGTGGGCATGTCCACCTTCCGAAGAACCTGGGAAACAACTTCAGATTCTGTTCCAAGAAAAGTAAAGCCAGTAAAGTGTGAGCGCGAAGAACAGATATTTGTGTTTTCGGGGAGGCGTAAGGGGAATTCACCCCATCGTCACTCAAAGGGCGAATTTCGCTAGACAAACCCATTATTCAAGAATGCACCAGTGTATTCATGCTGTTTTAGCGTCATAATGAAGATATAATGAAGGTCGTATGACTCTTGGATTTTCCTTTGGAGCGCTGAAGATATTTAAACAATTTGAAAGTTTTGAGCGAGTTTTGAGGCAACTTTGAAATTAAAATTAGTTGGAAGACTAAAGGAACAAAACAATTGCTGGCACTTACTGGATGACTCATCCATCTTAATTTTAAGACCCTGGTGGGAAGGCTGAATTTCTTCGCACTTGCGAATTAGTGTAAATGAACTTGACATTCTACTTTTTGGCTAGATTTATTTTAATGGGTTCAACGAGATGGCGACACAAGCACCAAATGCTCCAAGGGAGCATTTGTTGCTCTTGCTGTTTTCACCAGCTTACACGGACGGTGACTCGCGGCACGAGTTCTTTGCTTGATCCTGAAGAGAGCAGATTTGATTTTTGTTTTCCGGAAAATGGTTTGAGCTACGGCCACTAAATAAGCTGCTCTTCAGAGTAAAGACCCTTGCCCATCTTGTGGCTTAAAATACTTGTCGCCAGTTATCTAAAGCTTAATCTATAATCACAAGAAACGCTTTTCCGTCCTCCAGAAATGTTTAAACAGTTTTCGATAGATCAGTGCAATATTACACGAGCTTCCTAACGCCGTATCTAATGCTGAGAAAGTCGCACTTTTGAATCATGACAATCGGCAGTTGTGACTGCTCTGCACCAGGCGACCCAATGGCGCCGCAGACACAAACACAAATTCAATGCAATACGATCGCATTCATGTACACGTAGCCCATGTAACAGCAGCATATGATGGCTCGCTTTGTCTTGTAAGCGGCATCAAATCTTCAAGTACGCCAATGTCCGAGCCCGTGCCTCGTTCGATACTTGGAAGCAAATGGCGGCGCAACACAAAAATGAGCGGCAATTGATCGGCCTCTAAAAGGAAATCGCAATGCGGCACTCCTTTGTGATCTCCTCGTACGTGTGCCCCGTGTTCGCCAACGGTGGTAGTCGGTACTTGTAAGAAACACCAAGCGTGAATTTTATCAGAGACTATAGCTCACAGCACTTGTTTGGTTCCCTGGCTTTCTCGGCCGTTTCACACCTCGGTCGTTTTCTGCTCCATCACATGTTTGCGAGAAACATGCGCTGTGGCATATCTCAGTGTCAAAGCTAAACCATGCTTAGTTTTGTTACATACAACCAGTCCTAAACGAAACTGACATTTAAAAAAAAATTACGCATACCAAGCACATTTTTTCGCCAAATTGTAGTGATAATGATCTGACCCAACTGCCAAAGTCATAAGTTCATTTTCGATAATCCGAGTCATTTGTTTCCATGCATTTGAGGGCTCTGTCGGTCTCCATTTTCTTATTGATTTTTTTAGAAAATCACCTATACTTATTAAATAAGACAAGGCTTAGTTCTGTAACTTTCTCATCTGGTTCGAACTGTTAGCACTACATTTGGGTGGAGAGAGAGCCTCCGGCGATGTGTAGTTTATTTTTGCGGTAAACAACCCTCAGAATTGTTTGGGATGCCTGATGTTTATGTAGAAACGCATTAGCTTACTGAGCTTAGTCGGGAGTTAATGCCGATATTAAGGAAACAGTGATTGCGGTAATGCCTCTCAGGTCTTATTTTACGGTGTTATGTTGCTCACAGCGCAAGGTTACGTGCGTTAGGCGGAGTTGGCGCTATGCATGGCTTGACGATGACGTCGCTGCACTATGCTGAAGGTCATTATTACTTGTCTTTGTCAAAAAAAGAGATGCTAAAACATTTACGCTGCACAAGGATACGTGCTCATTAGCAAGTCCACCACAATGGCAGCTGGTTTGACATCCTTGCAGGTCATGGATAATAGAAAGAAATGCCCTAGCGTATTCGGGTTCCCTCGCACTCATACACTAAAGTTCTTGCTAAGCGCACCGCTTACTACCCCCCCCCCTTTCCCCGCTTCCCCCCGTGCGGGGCAAGGCTATTTTTGTGCTCTATGACGTCAAGCCAATACCTGTGCTTAAGTGTTTGGCACAACCACCGTGGCCTTATTGTGGTGCGATCATATCGACATGATCAAAAAAAGGCCCGTGTAAAATTCCTGCTTCAATATATCACTTCAAGAACACTTACTGTCTTTAAAATATCCCCATCCGGTGGCAGTGCAGGTCTGATTATCAAACACTTGGTTTTTCTCAGGAAGGCAGATTGGCATCAGCGCCTTTCTGAGCACCGCTGAAGTCCAGTGGGGTTTTCAACTTCAGGATCGCGTAGTCGTAATTTACCGTCGTCCTGTTCCATTTCGGATGTAGGGTATACTGTATTTTAGAGAAGAGATACGCGCAGTTTTTTTTTAATTTATTACCAGCAATTATTTAAAATACCTTGTAAGATGAAACTCCTAAATATTGGAAAGCTGCATCTAAAAAAATACTTGTTGAGTTGACAGATCTTAAACTACTTCCGACAATTATTCAAAATAAAAGTAACATGTTTTTAAAAATGGTTCATACCCTACGTATCTTTCACCTGACGTCTTCACACATTACATTTAATAGTGTATGTTCTTTAAAAAACAAATCGACGGTTCGAATCGTGTGCAGCATCGGTACGCGCTCTGCAGTTAGGCTGAAACAATGGCTGTGCGGATCTGACGTCAGAGCAAGCCATGTGTATAGGGGGCGTAGAAGATTACTGGTTGCTATTGAACATTCATTTTAAGTCTGCTAACGCTTAACTTTCGACGCTTACATCAAGAAAGGATGTAACTTTTTACTAAGTTCGGTAATCAAAACTCTAGAAGCAAGTAATCGTTGCATTACATCAAGTATACACTTATATACCTTTTTATCGTACATTTCTAATGACCCGAAAAAAAAAAGTTGAGACAAATAGTTATTTCTCCTAACAATACCCACAATAATGAGACAGCGATTACTAGATATCTTCGCTGATGGCGTAGATTTTATCCAGAGTTACAAACGGACTCGGTCCTGCGATCTGAGTTGTACCCACCTAGATTGAAGGAGTCACCAGAGGACCTCAAGAATTTTCTGAATTAGGTTTAGGCAGTACCGAAAAGACACACATGCACAGCGATAATATTTAAAAAAAATATTTGGGATTTGTTGTTTTTCTGCATACACATTATTGCTGGTGTATTCGTGGTATTACGGTACTATCAGGGCCCGATGCATTTCGTTCTAAGCTTCGAAAAATCTTCAAACTCCACACAAAAAGGTTAAACCAACAGTCTAGTCTTTTTTAGAGACATTAAGGATGCTAGGAAGAAAGCGCAGATGCTTTGTTACTGTGAAGAGTCAGTCCGGTTCACGCCCTTGCTTCTGTCTATGACCGACTGTGCTTTAACCTTAATTTAAACTAAGCGTATTTTTCTTCGCATTTTCATTCCTACAGATGACGAGGGACCCAAAATATGTTAAGCTACAATACGCGCGAAGAGTGCGGTTACGATGGCCCTGCACAGAACAGCCCCATCCCCTTGAGATACATTACGCATAAGACCCACAAAATCCATGCATATGGTTTATTGACGCATTCGGTCTTCCACGAGCTTTGTAAGTATAATCAAGCTGTTGTAAATCTCTGCCTCAAAGGATCAAGGATTTTTTGGATTCCGGGTTTACGCAGTTTATTTTTTGCAAAATTTGTAGGTGGTATCCGGAGTTCATTTTCCCCTAAAATGTCGGGGCCTATCAAAGTTTGTCAATGCGTTAGACTTAGTACAAACATGAACCCGAAAAGCGGACGCCGTCCGTACGCGAACAAAACAGTGGAAATGGCAGCGTGCAGCGAAGAAAGGAGGAGAGTGGAGGGACAGCGGCGAGAGGGAGTGACGTCACGGGGCGGAAGCCAATGCGCGCGCGGAAACCGGTGAACAGCGAAAGCAGCGTCAGGCAGCGGATGCCGCTGCTCATAGCCGATTCAGACGAAAGACCAAATCGTAATTTTCGTCTGCGGACCGTGTACCACGTGACGTCATATATTCCTGCGTCTCGCCCACGGAGACGCCGACGAATAGCGCTTCTTCATTCGCAGATTTTCGGCGGGTGATTCACTTGAAAAGCGTTTGTAGGTTTAAAAACAAAAATGGTGTATAATTCTTTAGAGTAATGTAGGTCACTCTTCTCTTTGGTCTCATGCAATACCGGGTGCACTAAAGCAGTTGTAAAATACAGTTCTATAAATTATGACACGATATTAAATAGCTTAATTTTTAAAGGCGCGATTCAATGATCTAGTAGAAATACGAGTTGAAATTAATTGTTTAGACAAAAGCCTTATATGTCCCATTACGGGAAAATGCTTCGGGGTTGTGCCCGAAAGATGGCCATAAATATACGTCAACAAGGAAGCTCAAAAGGAGGCGCCTTAGAAATAAAGCACACAGAAAAGCGGATCAACGCAGGTGCTTCGTCACGGAAGCTGTGAAGCCGGCGGGGGCAACTCGCGCCTGCGCAGTGGAGGAACCTGATGTCACCGCCGGAGCGTCGTGTGCAAAGGAAGGCGTGCCGCGCTGCTTCAAACACACACACCGAATACAATACCGGCATAAATAGCTTTAATACGTCAAAAAACATTACTTGAAAACATTTCACCCGCGGGACTAAAATGCTTTCGCATTCCTGCATGTAAGCAGTCTTAAAGGGGCCTTAACGAGGTTTCTGAGATCGCCTAATTATTGTGATAACTCACTCTGCGCGCTCTAAGCATCCTAGAAAACTTTATATCACTACGATGCGCGGCCGATTTCCCAATTAAAAGAGCAATCAAAGATCGAATACACCGAGGTCATCGCAGAGAATGGGAGGAGCGTGGTTCCTGCAACATCGTGACCAATGAAAAAGACACATTTCGTGGAGATTCCAAACACGGTTGTTACAAAAAGTTTATTCTTTTGTAGATGATAATAGCAAACGAAAGTACGAGAAGAATGTTAATTTTTCGCGGAGAGGGAACGTAATACTGCACAAATTCGGCTCCGAAACAGCGCACTATTTTTTTTTTCGTCTTCCGCGGAAGTGTTGTGTCTGGTCGTCTGCTCTCGAGTGCGCGCTCGCTGGCCTGACTTATCGCATCGGTCTTCATCACGCAGATTCCGTCGCAGACGGAAACTGGTTGAGGAAGACCGATGCGTGTTTCCAAGCCGTGTTTCCAAGCCTGCTGATATTCTGTCGTGGGGTGCGTCTGCTGCCTCGGGTGGACTGGCTCCTTCGCGGCGCGGTTTGCACGGCCCGCCATTTGCTGCGCTCGAATTCACGACGGAGTGCAACGGTGTCGCATCATAAGAGATAGACCCCATGTCGGCTGTTCGTCGAAGCACCTCTTCCTCGAGAGGAATCCAGTTGACGAGAGCCATGGCGCGATGAAGCGATGGCTACGATAACGATCGACTTCGTCGGGGCGCCCGAAGACCGCGCTACGTCCGGGTTATCCGGGCGACGAGCCACGCTTATTTCAGATATCACTCCGCGGGTCCGCCGGCCGGAGACGCGACGCGCTTGCTATTGGCTGACGGTGCTTCTGGATTCGGGAAAGGCTCCTCTCATTCTCTTTGATATCCTCGGTGTATTCGATCTTTGATTGCTTTTTTGATTGGGAAATCGACCGCGCATCATAGTGATTTAAAGATTTCTAGGATGATTAGAACCCGCAGAGTGAGTTATCACCATAGTTAGGCGATCCCAGAAACCTCCTGAGTGCTCCTTTAAGCGTATTTTAATTCGTAATGTACAAAACACGCAACAGATTTTCTCTCAAGCAATGGTAACTGCAGAAAGAAAAAGAAATTGAGAAAAACGAACAGCGTTTAGCCCCTTCGCCAGGAGCCAGCACAAGTAGCCATATTATCCGGCGTGGGTTATATGTCGCCGATGTTTATCATAGCCACGCGCTAATGTTGGAAAAGCAGAGGGCACGCGCTCAGCTCCAGGCATTAGGGAATTTTAGAATTGTGCGCCCCAAGGTTTGGGGGCCCCTAAAATAGGGAGACACAAACGCAGCGGCAGACTTGTGCTCTGTTAGCACTGCAAACAAACCTTACATGAATGTTATATTTGTCATATCCGGCGCAACGGCTGTAAATTGACGTTATTGTTGTTTCGTTCATATTGATCGCTGCGAAAGTTCACTTTTACGAGAGGTCGATCAGAAGACAAGGCGTATAAATGACGCAGGCAGAGATGTTTCTAGTCCTCAATTGAGGGTTGTCTTTTTTGTCCGAATTACAACATAGGCTACACATGCGCTCTGGAAATGTTTTTATACACCGCCGCGTCTCTGGAGCGAGTGGAGTGGAAAGCTCGCCCTGCAGAACCCAGGGCTCTCGGGTTCAATCACCAGCCCTGCCCCTTTCGATAAGGATGACTCCCTCACATGTGTCTGCTCGTATCTCAGTGATACACGTTAAATATTCCTCGCTATCAGTTGTATCGCACTGGTTAAATTTATTATCTGCAGTGGGTACCAATGTTGCCATACGCTGAAAGACTGAACTCACAATGTCTAAACAACTAACGTCGTTTCTTTTTTTTTTTGTACAGTGCAATTGTTTATGATGGCTGATTGGCCTTGACTGTGAGTACCTCACTTTAGTTCCAGCTTTTAAACGCCTATGCGATTACGTAATATGCATAGAGTTGTTTGTCATAGAGTCGAGATCACAAAACAAAATTTGTCCTCTATTTGTTCTGCTGTATTTGTTTCAGCAGTACCATTTCTTAATACCAGTTTTCGTGGAATGCTAATGCACATGGCGCCATGTAGAACACATCTTTTTTCTTTCTGAGCGCCTGGGAGCTATGAAGTTGATTTTGTCTTCGGCACATTATATTTACGGGCGTCCATGGTCTAAGCTAGAGATCTGAACCGGTTCGAACTCGTTCGCACCTGGTGGAAGCCGGTAACCGAACATATATGCCGAAGGTATTACTTAAGCGGAACCCAATGGGAACACGACATAAAGAACTGGATCCGACCCTGAACCGGAATAAAGATATGGGCACCCTCATTTGTATTTTAAAATATTTGTTTATATTTTATAAAAATATTTTTATACCATATCAATAGATTCTTACAATTGTATTTTAGCATAAGTATTTTGCAGTCTTTGTCATGTATTTTAGTATTACATCTGTCTTTGGCGTGCGTTTCAGCATTTGTATCCACAAATACTTTTAGGCAATATCTTCCTAATAATGCTGTTAATTATGCGCCTTAGATACAAATACGCCATTTCCAAATGACGCAGGAAAAAAACACCGCTTCCAGTGGAAAATGACGATACTCACAGATTCGAGTGAAAACAACTTCTCGTTGGGATCTGGTTTGGTGAGCTTGCGATCTCCAACAACTACGGCGTAGTAAGATGCCGACTTATAGTCCCTGAAAAAGAAATAACAGGAAAAAATGACTGCAAAAAATCTACCGCGAAAAATGTAAAAGCTGGCATAAAAGAGAGGAAAAAACGAAAACAGGGGAGGGGGTTGCGTTAAAAACACAAGTCATCGAAAATTACAGCCGCAGTCATTTTCCAAAGCGACGAACATGCCCTTGCTGGGATAAGGAGATCGCACGCTGGGCTGAGAAATCGTAAATATTCAAATGGTGTATATGTAGCTTAAGAAAAAGCGCAACAACCAGTATTTAACAAAATATCAGGGCCGGCTGGCTTTTACAGCGCCTCATCTGAGACTGGTTAAAAAAAGTCTGAGGACATCTAAGCACTTCTTATGAGTTGTGAATGCGAAAGAATGAATGTCGTTCTTCCGCTCCCTTGAGTTTGTCTGCGGCGTAGTGGCTTGGGCGGCCATGTTTCACTGCCGAGGTATCAGCCGACGGTCGAGCGCACGCTCTCGTGAGCTGCGCTCATCTCGGCTATCCAAAGTCCTCCAAGTTCGCCTGAACGGGCTCTTTGGCCAAGCAGCGAAGGCCCGCCAACGCGGGACCTCGCCGGGTCGCTGCCTGCGCTGCGCCTCCATGGAGAGGGCTTCTCTGGTGGCGGTTTTTGAACCACGCCGCACGAAAGCCAATTGGAGCCTCGTTTCTTGATGACGCGCGCCAGCCAATGGGAGAATAAACCATCAGGAATTCGGCGTCAGTTGGCGCCTTTGGAGAGGTGAATTTAGTTGTCGTTCTGCGCGGCTTCAAAGCTGGGATGCTTCATATCGCGGCTTCACTTCACTTTTTGGAGACAGGGGATTTAGCTGCCATTTAGCGCGGCTGATGACGTCGGCTCGCTCCATGGGACAGCTTATGCTTTCGCGTTAAAAGCCCTGCAAAGGCTGGGGCGCGCGAGAGTCTTGAGACGCGGTTTGAGTCCGCTCAGCTCGTGTGCTGGCTGTGGCAGTAGCTTTCTTCACACAGTCTCAGCTGAGACGCTATATCCTCGCAAGCCCGGCCTGCAGTTACCCGACTTGGCATGTGCCGGTGTTATCATAAGGACAATTCGGCTAGAAACTCAGGGAAAGGAGAAGACTCAGAGTGCACAGAGTGACATTAAACACCAAGCTCTGGTTGAAATGAGCAGACGCATAGCCTCCTCTATACTCACAAAGCCTGGCAGTCCGACGACGGAGCCATCATTGCCCGGTCGCAGATTTGGAGCGCGAAGATCTCGTAAAGCACAGAATATCAAAGAGCCATTTCTCGGGGAACCTGGACGTCGGCGGACAGCTTCGCAGCGGAGAGGTCCCGGAACACACTTCCGGGTCCTCGCGCCTCGACGCAGCCTCTCGCGGCAGCAGCGAGACCCTGTGTTTCGGCGTCTCGCCGCTGCGGGGCGCCAGTCACGTGGCTCTCCTTTCATCCGTTGTCTGCCGCTCCGGCTTTGCCCCTTCGGCGGCCGCTTCTCGTGGCGATCTGCCTGGCTTTGTCAGTATAGAGGAGGCTATGGTAGACGCAAAACTGCTTTTGTCTCTACTGAATCTTAGAACGCGTTCAGACGCCGAACGCTTGCGTCCGGTGTTTGGCGTTCGCATTCAAACGCGTTGGAACAGCGAATCGACGGAACATTTGGGTCTCCAGGATTATTATTCCGACTAGAGCTCACAGTTCCGATGTCCCTTGCACTCCCATCTTGTCCTCCCCCTCACTTCGTACCCATGTACAGACAACAACCACTGTGCTAACGAGGTAACTACATTTACTTCTCTCGTTTTGGTCCTTCCTCTATGCTTAGACAAAAGTATATAGCTGTTTTTTTTTCAGTTGGAGCACTACTGGTGGTCGCTTTGGTCACATCATCAATTACGTCCGCTAATGGGAGTGAGGCAACACCTGCGAGGAAGTCCTGCGCCGCCACTGACACTAGGGAGTTGTAGAAATGGGGTTACTTTTATACCCTCTTCAGAAACTCCCTACAACACACTGCGTGAGTCAAAAAAGATCCATTGGAGCTTTGAAGGGAACCTGAAAGTTTTTGTTTGTTTTACGTATCGAAATGAGCAGTTCTGCCGAAGTTACCGAGGTGGCCGAGGATGATCTACTTTGTTACTCAAAAATTTAAAAATGATCTTAAGTTTTACCTTTTTTGTTATCCGGTACTGTACTCCCAATGGTAACGTTTAAGCGTTACGCGTGTTTTTCTCGCTTTCGGGTCTCGCCCCCCCATTCCGCGTGTCACGTTTTCACCAATTTACCCTGGCCAAAAGCATATTGTACACCGTGTTCCCGGAAATAACTTACATATCTTTATCACAAAAATAAAGTGCATACCACTAAAACCTCAGTCTCCACTCAAATCCAGCGCTATCGGTCTAGACCAAATGCCAAAGGTTTAGAACTGACAGTTATCGACTCCAAAAGTTATCCATAGTTTTCTTAAAATGTTTAGTGAACAAATATATTTGACGGTAGTTAACTCCGCTCAGCTCGATGCATTTGTAGGTCTCGTCGGCTCCTGCATTGATACTTGAACGTTTCAGAAAACCGCATAAACTTTTAATGAATTAAAGATATGTTCTTCATAGCTTTGCCATCTGGTTCGTACCGCCTGACCTACATTTCGGCGGAGAGCGTTCGGCGTTGCATAGTAGATTATTTTTGCGGTGAAATAAGTACATTGTAAGCATTTTACGGGGACATCCTGCATACACGTTGGGAGGTGACTCCACCGTTGAATGCAATGCGCCGCAGTCAGGATGTGTTGCTTGTTGATGATGGAGCCGCCGCAGAGGTGCTCGTCCCCGCGCGCCCGGGGACTGCGACAATGCGCAGAGTGATCTGCCAGGGGAACTCGAGCGGTTCGGTCGTCACTGCCACCCACGATCTGGACATTTCCGCCCCAGGAGAAGCGGCCCCGGAGCCACCAGACATGCCTCGGACGCCGCAGGCTGGATATGAAGCATATCGAATACGCCGTTATCGCGAGGTATTTTCTCGCTCAGTTGCATCCCATCGCTTTATAGCTCCTGATGCCATGTCTTTGCAATAGGGTTAGGAAATTCGAGCCAAATTTGAGGTTTTTACCTTACAAATCAAACAAATGGCACCTGACAAGCCCGAGCCAGGGTGGATCAATAAAAACCCTAAGCGAAAGTCACGTGCCGTGGTAGTTCTGACCACTGCACTTAGAGTTATTCTAATGTACGCTAGAGGTCCAACTCGCGCTATGTGTGCTGCTCCGATTAGAAGCACACGGCAAACAGTCTCAAATTTAACTTCCGGTAATAAATGTTCGTAATGAAAAGAACATATTCAGTGCATTTTCTTTGGTTGCGCTTGACTACAAGTAAAAATAATAACGAGTGATTTCGCTACGTACTAGATAATCTGGTACGTTTTTCAGGCAGCGTAGACGAAAGTATTGGTTCAGTTAAGGCGTTGTTCTTTCAAAATCGTGGCGTTAAAAACGGGGCTAAAATGATTTCGTGGTACATCTGTTTTTTGTACAGTGTCGGAAACTGCTAGCGCAGAACACAGCACCCGCTCCTTAATACGCGGAAGGGAAGGAGAGGTGGGGGGGGTTTACGTGTTAAAGAAATGAGGAGCATCGTAAAAAGCAAGAGAGACGTCAAAAACTATGTACTAACACTGGATCAGTGCATGCTTGTGCATGTACACGATAAAAATAAAGTCAAGTAATGAGTGCAATTTGCAATAAGTAACATTATTCTTTTACACCCTGCTGCTCATGTATGGGTGCAAAAATAAGTTGCTCGTGCGTCATCTTGTCTCTGGTAATATAGCCGAAATTCTGAAAGAAAAGAAAACACGCTGGCTGAAGTTTACTTTCGTCGCCGAGTTTTGCGCTAGGAACAAATAATCAAGGCGAAACTGACCATTGTATACCTCGAGTGAGTGAAGAAACCACAGCGCAAACACGACCCCAAGGTCACTAAAACATAGCGTAACTGTGACGAATCCCTGTAACATTGATTCCGCCCGGTCCCGGCTAAATGTTGAAACCTGAAGTAGCGTTGCATCATGGTGCTTGCGCATGAACCCTATACGACAAGGAAACAAGATATAGGTTATTTATTGTCAAAATATTTGAAGTATAACTAGAATTTCTAAATTACTTTTTTTAATTTGTGAAAATATACATATTTTTCAATCGGAAATTTTCTGAGCATTCTGCAGTGCACCGGGCCTGACAAAACGAACGGTTTTAGGTCACTTCTAAACTCTGCGTTACGACGCTCTCTCGCCTTGCTTGCGGAGGCCATGCGAAAAAAAAAACAAGAACACAAAAAGCTGAAATGACTGCATAATTATTTTGTTGCTTACAGCAGATAAACTGGTATCCCGTTCACCAGGCAAAACTAACCTCAACTTTGGCTGCCTTCATGTTTTCCAATTCTGACCAGTTGACACGGGACCGTACCAAACCCTTAGGCTTTCACGCAAAACGGAGTCGAGATTTGCATTGCGATCTCTGTAAAATTACATGGTACACTATTTTTGCAATACTGTTAGCCCCAGAGATCAGTGTCGAGCTCTGATAAAAACCCAAAATATAGCACCGCGGCTGATTGCATCTGGCGGACGCATTATGAAGCTACCTGAGTTTTTATCGTAAAAGCACATTTTGGATTTAAAACCAACGAAACATGACGTATCTGGTCGGTACTGTTATTATAGATCAGTAAGCAAATATTTGTGCGCGCCACTTCATTAAAACCTAGACATAAAACTATAAGGTCACGTGTCTCAGTGTTCAAAAACTTGCAACACGGGGCGGCCAATTGGTGTCACCATCAGCTGCCAGTTCATCGCTCTAAGGCCCTCTTCCTCGTTGCTTTTCATAGTCCTCTCGGTCGCTTTTTAGCGCAAATCTACAAACGCTGACAGACGCTTGTCCTAGACCTTCGCTCGCGCATGGCGGAAAGATAAAACGCCGCTTTCGTGGTCAATTCATGTGAGCGTTCGAAAAGGTATTGTGCGGGGTCAGAATCGCAGACGGACGAGGGCGAAAACGGACGCTGACGGGCAGCGTTTAAGTACGTGTTCTTCGGGAATGGCAGACGACGATAGCCGGTAGTGAAATAGCAGATGATGGCGGAGGCCGCCGCGCGGTCTCCTCGCACAACATGGAGGCCTTGTCTGACGCGAGGCTTGACGCGCCGGCTGTCGCGAAATGGAGACACCAGGTGCGTTAGCGCGTCTTTGACCGAGCAGCCAAGCCGATACAGCTGTAATACGCGGGGTAAATCCACCTTATGGGTGGGGCTTAGAGTGGGTCGTGGTTTCCACCTCAATGGCATCTAACGGCGTAACATTGCGTCGAATTATTTTTTTCTTGTGTAAAAATTACGAAAAATGAACGTGTCCAATCAATGCTCCTAAAAATCACTTGGTTTTTAGTGCAGTCTTTCTTGAAAGGCACCACTTGTGCAGAATGTAAAAACAGCGCAAACAAACACGGACAAAGGAGAAGAAACACGCCAGACGAGACAAGCGCTGACTCGCAACTGAAACTGTATTGCTTGAAAAAGAAAAAAGAAAATAAGATAAAAACACACACACCAGGAAGACCCCAAATCACGCTCAGACATGCACGTGTCAGACCCTTCCCCTATCAGCACCATCACATCACCGCGTGGACAACTTTCACCCTCTCGCGCATAAATTCAAATTCTTTTTTTGTGTAAGCGTTATTGAGGCCTCACTCACACACCGATCCCCAGAGTGACAACGTGAAAGCGCCTCGAGCACTTCTCTCGCCAATCTATCTTTGTTTCGTCCTAATACTGCAGTGTCAGGGAAGGACGGTTTACACTTGCATACGTTGCAGTGCAAACGAGAGGTAGCTCCTCCAAACCGTGGCACTAAGGGAGTAGTTATGCCTCTCAAGCCGATCGTTGAACCCTTGATACCCAAACTTCACTTTTAGTGTCCTGCACACCTACAAACTTTGGTGCGCATTTAGAACAGACAAAAAAACAAAAACCTGGTCTCAGAAAAAAATTACCTTTATTTGTGAACGCATAATGATATGTTGCTCCTGAGCAACGTTGGGCATCTGAGGCACTACTTCACGTGAAACGAGTGAAAACGGTTGCGACTTGGGAGAAGGCACAGGTGCATCTCGCATTTTGCTCAGTACAGTAACGTGTAACCAGTTTTGCTGTATTTGCACCATACCTCACATCCAGTGGCGTACCCACTTGTTTTTGAGTGGGGGCCAAACCAGACCCTCCCCCCCCCCCCCAGGGCCTGGGGGTGGTGCCCTTGGTGTCCCTTGGGCGCCGCCGGACAGTGTTTGCCCTGCCCAGTGGCGGCTGTTTCAGGGGGGGGGGCAAAACATATGCCTTGCCCCCTCCCCCACACTTTGAGAACAGGGGGGAGGGGGGCAAGCGCCCCTTGCCCCCCCGGTTGGTACGCCCATGCTCACATCATCAGTCGGTCTTGGCTTTAGTGGCCGAGTGATCTTGCTTGGAGATGCATTTTTATTTTCCAATGTGTCTGACCTTCTCTTCATAGGCTTGGCCTTCACGTGTGCCAGGGCTTGTGCGATGTGAGAACGGAAAGTGAGCAGATAAAGTCTTCTTTTGATGCAGAGTTACGTGCAGTGTCGCTTGTACACGAGATAAATATTTATATTATTTTTTATTTTATGTGCAAAAATCATTTAACCATAAAAGTCATTCATATTTGAAGACTCTAGCCGCGGGTGAACCATAACAAATACGCTACCAATTTTTCGTCACCAATACCAGTGCTACCCACATATGCCCGATGTTGCTCCTGGGCAACATCATAGTTGTCAGGCTGCTACTGAGCTTTCACAAACTGTAAGTTCATTTTCACTGCACATACGTCTCTTTTAGTCAATCAGTAGGAGATTTCCATCAAGGATTTGTTTCATTATCACATCCTGCATTTGTTTTCATCGATGTTCGCTCGCATGGTACAGTGGCAGGACGAGGTCGCTCGCCGGTCCAGACAAGTGTAGCGGAAGAGTGAAAGCGGACAAGTGCCGCCCTCTGTTTTTTTATTTCTAGAAGTTCAGGTCACCTCGGCCTTGCGGCTGATGGCGCTAATTGCATAGATTCGCGGGTTTCGGGGGAGAAAAAAATCATGTTTGAGTTGTTGCTCCTGGGCAACGCTGGGCATCAAAGTGTTAAACATCGTCTTGTCTGCCCGACGTAACACTTATTGCACGAGAGGGGGATCTTATAAACAACCCCCTCACAGCATCTCACGAACGGTTTCGCATGTTTCTTTCTGCACTCTCGTTTTGGGTGCCCCTACCGCTCCGCTTCTTGCTTCAAAGAGCAGACCTGTTTAAGTCGGAGAGGGGCTGAAAACACCACCGGTATGTTATATCGGCTTCCGACCTTCTTTAGACTATGGGAAATCTTGTGGATATACCGGATCACTACAGGTCTTTTCTTTTCTACGCTGTGCTTATCCGCCTGGGATCCTTCAGTCCGCTTCAATAATGCACTTGCAACGTCAGACAGTAACGCCTTCTTCCGTGTTTGTTTGCGCTGTTTTTACATTATGATCAACGAATACCAACCAGCCCAACTCTCGACATTAATTCACCACTTGTGCAACAGTCAGAGAGCTGTTGGTGCGGAAACGCGGATGATAGGACACGTAAAAAACAGAGACACTTAAAACTGCTTACGTGGAGGAATCCGAAAGCCTTCCTACACGCTGTGCACGTTTACAAGCAGCGTCTTTCTTTCTCAAACGGCTGTCCGGCGGTGACGTCTCGCTCCCCAACTGCGCAGGCGCGGCAAGCCCCTGCCGGCTTCCCGACGCCATGATGACGTATTGGTCATCAAGGTCACGCAGCGCACGCTTGATGACGTATTGGTGTGACCATCTTTCGGGCACAACGCGGCCGCTTTTTCGCGTAATGGAACAAGTAAGGCTTTCGCCTCAAAAAGTCGCGTGGGCGCGATTTCGTACCGACAGCGTTGGGTTTGCTGCACGAGCGCTAACTTTAGCGGAATACCGAGCTTCCCACGTGCTCCAAATATTTCTTAGAATTTACTGATATAGTTGTTTCGGATGAGGCTCAGCTAGTATCTAATTAAAACGATGTGGTTCATTGCACTAAATAAAAAGGTAATTAACATTAACTTGTGTTTTTCTCGAATACGTATGACAATTAAACCCCTCAATGATGCCCTCCAGGCCGTATAGCTCACGTGGAAAGACCCGATTAGTGTACATTTGGCGACTTTCTTTACACGCGTATAGAGTAAATAAAGAAAGCTCGTTTATTAGCGAATGTGTCCCTTCTTCCGGATAAATCTTCAACAGACAACCACAGCTAGTTTCGCTCGGGTAACCCGTCAAGACATCTTTTTTTGTGTGTGTCACTGTCCTTTTCAGGCCTGCAGTGAGAAAATGCTGAACGTGAATACGGTCCAAACTATGCCAAATGCAGGGTTCCGGCAAACTAATGTTTGGCACAACGTACAACCGTTCAACCAAGAAAATTGAAGAAAGAGTGGGCAGTTACTCTAAGGACCAGAGGGTATGTTTTACTTAAATGGTTCATTCGTTTATTGTTAGCCGCTTTCCGGCATTGCCGAAAAAGCCCCCTCTTGGAGGAGAGGCGGGGGGGGGGGGGGCTGCTGGTGCACGCACGGGAAAGGGAAAGTGACCACTCTGCGATATTCAGCAAGCGCACGCGGCGCCAACGCGCGGAAGGAATGTGTCCCCATGGGGAATGTTTGGCACAACGTACAACCGTTCAACCAAGAAAATTGAAGAAAGAGTGGGCAGTTACTCTAAGGACCAGAGGGTATGTTTTACTTAAATGGTTCATTCGTTTATTGTTAGCCGCTTTCCGGCATTGCCGAAAAAGCCCCCTCTTGGAGGAGAGGCGGGGGGGGAGGGGCTGCTGGTGCACGCACGGGAAAGGGAAAGTGACCACTCTGCGATATTCAGCAAGCGCACGCGGCGCCAACGCGCGGAAGGAATGTGTCCCCATGGGGAATGTTTGGCACAACGTACAACCGTTCAACCAAGAAAATTGAAGAAAGAGTGGGCAGTTACTCTAAGGACCAGAGGGTATGTTTTACTTAAATGGTTCATTCGTTTATTGTTAGCCGCTTTCCGGCATTGCCGAAAAAGCCCCCTCTTGGAGGAGAGGCGGGGGGGGGGGGGCTGCTGGTGCACGCACGGGAAAGGGAAAGTGACCACTCTGCGATATTCAGCAAGCGCACGCGGCGCCAACGCGCGGAAGGAATGTGTCCCCATGGGGAATGTTTGGCACAACGTACAACCGTTCAACCAAGAAAATTGAAGAAAGAGTGGGCAGTTACTCTAAGGACCAGAGGGTATGTTTTACTTAAATGGTTCATTCGTTTATTGTTAGCCGCTTTCCGGCATTGCCGAAAAAGCCCCCTCTTGGAGGAGAGGCGGGGGGGGGGAGGGGCTGCTGGTGCACGCACGGGAAAGGGAAAGTGACCACTCTGCGATATTCAGCAAGCGCACGCGGCGCCAACGCGCGGAAGGAATGTGTCCCCATGGGGAATGTTTGGCACAACGTACAACCGTTCAACCAAGAAAATTGAAGAAAGAGTGGGCAGTTACTCTAAGGACCAGAGGGTATGTTTTACTTAAATGGTTCATTCGTTTATTGTTAGCCGCTTTCCGGCATTGCCGAAAAAGCCCCCTCTTGGAGGAGAGGCGGGGGGGGGAGGGGCTGCTGGTGCACGCACGGGAAAGGGAAAGTGACCACTCTGCGATATTCAGCAAGCGCACGCGGCGCCAACGCGCGGAAGGAATGTGTCCCCATGGGGAATGTTTGGCACAACGTACAACCGTTCAACCAAGAAAATTGAAGAAAGAGTGGGCAGTTACTCTAAGGACCAGAGGGTATGTTTTACTTAAATGGTTCATTCGTTTATTGTTAGCCGCTTTCCGGCATTGCCGAAAAAGCCCCTCTTGGAGGAGAGGCGGGGGGGGGGGGCTGCTGGTGCACGCACGGGAAAGGGAAAGTGACCACTCTGCGATATTCAGCAAGCGCACGCGGCGCCAACGCGCGGAAGGAATGTGTCCCCATGGGGAATGTTTGGCACAACGTACAACCGTTCAACCAAGAAAATTGAAGAAAGAGTGGGCAGTTACTCTAAGGACCAGAGGGTATGTTTTACTTAAATGGTTCATTCGTTTATTGTTAGCCGCTTTCCGGCATTGCCGAAAAAGCCCCCTCTTGGAGGAGAGGCGGGGGGGGGGGGGGGGCTGCTGGTGCACGCACGGGAAAGGGAAAGTGACCACTCTGCGATATTCAGCAAGCGCACGCGGCGCCAACGCGCGGAAGGAATGTGTCCCCATGGGGAATGTTTGGCACAACGTACAACCGTTCAACCAAGAAAATTGAAGAAAGAGTGGGCAGTTACTCTAAGGACCAGAGGGTATGTTTTACTTAAATGGTTCATTCGTTTATTGTTAGCCGCTTTCTGGCATTGCCGAAAAAGCCCCCTCTTGGAGGAGAGGCGGGGGGGGGGGGGGGCTGCTGGTGCACGCACGGGAAAGGGAAAGTGACCACTCTGCGATATTCAGCAAGCGCACGCGGCGCCAACGCGCGGAAGGAATGTGTCCCCATGGGGAATGTTTGGCACAACGTACAACCGTTCAACCAAGAAAATTGAAGAAAGAGTGGGCAGTTACTCTAAGGACCAGAGGGTATGTTTTACTTAAATGGTTCATTCGTTTATTGTTAGCCGCTTTCCGGCATTGCCGAAAAAGCCCCCTCTTGGAGGAGAGGCGGGGGGGGGGGAGGGGCTGCTGGTGCACGCACGGGAAAGGGAAAGTGACCACTCTGCGATATTCAGCAAGCGCACGCGGCGCCAACGCGCGGAAGGAATGTGTCCCCATGGGGAATGTTTGGCACAACGTACAACCGTTCAACCAAGAAAATTGAAGAAAGAGTGGGCAGTTACTCTAAGGACCAGAGGGTATGTTTTACTTAAATGGTTCATTCGTTTATTGTTAGCCGCTTTCCGGCATTGCCGAAAAAGCCCCCTCTTGGAGGAGAGGCGGGGGGGGGGGGGGCTGCTGGTGCACGCACGGGAAAGGGAAAGTGACCACTCTGCGATATTCAGCAAGCGCACGCGGCGCCAACGCGCGGAAGGAATGTGTCCCCATGGGGAATGTTTGGCACAACGTACAACCGTTCAACCAAGAAAATTGAAGAAAGAGTGGGCAGTTACTCTAAGGACCAGAGGGTATGTTTTACTTAAATGGTTCATTCGTTTATTGTTAGCCGCTTTCCGGCATTGCCGAAAAAGCCCCCTCTTGGAGGAGAGGCGGGGGGGGGGAGGGGCTGCTGGTGCACGCACGGGAAAGGGAAAGTGACCACTCTGCGATATTCAGCAAGCGCACGCGGCGCCAACGCGCGGAAGGAATGTGTCCCCATGGGGAATGTTTGGCACAACGTACAACCGTTCAACCAAGAAAATTGAAGAAAGAGTGGGCAGTTACTCTAAGGACCAGAGGGTATGTTTTACTTAAATGGTTCATTCGTTTATTGTTAGCCGCTTTCCGGCATTGCCGAAAAAGCCCCCTCTTGGAGGAGAGGCGGGGGGGGAGGGGCTGCTGGTGCACGCACGGGAAAGGGAAAGTGACCACTCTGCGATATTCAGCAAGCGCACGCGGCGCCAACGCGCGGAAGGAATGTGTCCCCATGGGGAATGTTTGGCACAACGTACAACCGTTCAACCAAGAAAATTGAAGAAAGAGTGGGCAGTTACTCTAAGGACCAGAGGGTATGTTTTACTTAAATGGTTCATTCGTTTATTGTTAGCCGCTTTCCGGCATTGCCGAAAAAGCCCCCTCTTGGAGGAGAGGCGGGGGGGGGGGGGGCTGCTGGTGCACGCACGGGAAAGGGAAAGTGACCACTCTGCGATATTCAGCAAGCGCACGCGGCGCCAACGCGCGGAAGGAATGTGTCCCCATGGGGAATGTTTGGCACAACGTACAACCGTTCAACCAAGAAAATTGAAGAAAGAGTGGGCAGTTACTCTAAGGACCAGAGGGTATGTTTTACTTAAATGGTTCATTCGTTTATTGTTAGCCGCTTTCCGGCATTGCCGAAAAAGCCCCCTCTTGGAGGAGAGGCGGGGGGGGGGAGGGGGCTGCTGGTGCACGCACGGGAAAGGGAAAGTGACCACTCTGCGATATTCAGCAAGCGCACGCGGCGCCAACGCGCGGAAGGAATGTGTCCCCATGGGGAATGTTTGGCACAACGTACAACCGTTCAACCAAGAAAATTGAAGAAAGAGTGGGCAGTTACTCTAAGGACCAGAGGGTATGTTTTACTTAAATGGTTCATTCGTTTATTGTTAGCCGCTTTCCGGCATTGCCGAAAAAGCCCCCTCTTGGAGGAGAGGCGGGGGGGGGGGAGGGGCTGCTGGTGCACGCACGGGAAAGGGAAAGTGACCACTCTGCGATATTCAGCAAGCGCACGCGGCGCCAACGCGCGGAAGGAATGTGTCCCCATGGGGAATGTTTGGCACAACGTACAACCGTTCAACCAAGAAAATTGAAGAAAGAGTGGGCAGTTACTCTAAGGACCAGAGGGTATGTTTTACTTAAATGGTTCATTCGTTTATTGTTAGCCGCTTTCCGGCATTGCCGAAAAAGCCCCCTCTTGGAGGAGAGGCGGGGGGGGGGGGGGCTGCTGGTGCACGCACGGGAAAGGGAAAGTGACCACTCTGCGATATTCAGCAAGCGCACGCGGCGCCAACGCGCGGAAGGAATGTGTCCCCATGGGGAATGTTTGGCACAACGTACAACCGTTCAACCAAGAAAATTGAAGAAAGAGTGGGCAGTTACTCTAAGGACCAGAGGGTATGTTTTACTTAAATGGTTCATTCGTTTATTGTTAGCCGCTTTCCGGCATTGCCGAAAAAGCCCCCTCTTGGAGGAGAGGCGGGGGGGGGGAGGGGCTGCTGGTGCACGCACGGGAAAGGGAAAGTGACCACTCTGCGATATTCAGCAAGCGCACGCGGCGCCAACGCGCGGAAGGAATGTGTCCCCATGGGGAATGTTTGGCACAACGTACAACCGTTCAACCAAGAAAATTGAAGAAAGAGTGGGCAGTTACTCTAAGGACCAGAGGGTATGTTTTACTTAAATGGTTCATTCGTTTATTGTTAGCCGCTTTCCGGCATTGCCGAAAAAGCCCCCTCTTGGAGGAGAGGCGGGGGGGGGGAGGGGCTGCTGGTGCACGCACGGGAAAGGGAAAGTGACCACTCTGCGATATTCAGCAAGCGCACGCGGCGCCAACGCGCGGAAGGAATGTGTCCCCATGGGGAATGTTTGGCACAACGTACAACCGTTCAACCAAGAAAATTGAAGAAAGAGTGGGCAGTTACTCTAAGGACCAGAGGGTATGTTTTACTTAAATGGTTCATTCGTTTATTGTTAGCCGCTTTCCGGCATTGCCGAAAAAGCCCCCTCTTGGAGGAGAGGCGGGGGGGGGGGGGCTGCTGGTGCACGCACGGGAAAGGGAAAGTGACCACTCTGCGATATTCAGCAAGCGCACGCGGCGCCAACGCGCGGAAGGAATGTGTCCCCATGGGGAATGTTTGGCACAACGTACAACCGTTCAACCAAGAAAATTGAAGAAAGAGTGGGCAGTTACTCTAAGGACCAGAGGGTATGTTTTACTTAAATGGTTCATTCGTTTATTGTTAGCCGCTTTCCGGCATTGCCGAAAAAGCCCCCTCTTGGAGGAGAGGCGGGGGGGGGGGGGGCTGCTGGTGCACGCACGGGAAAGGGAAAGTGACCACTCTGCGATATTCAGCAAGCGCACGCGGCGCCAACGCGCGGAAGGAATGTGTCCCCATGGGGAATGTTTGGCACAACGTACAACCGTTCAACCAAGAAAATTGAAGAAAGAGTGGGCAGTTACTCTAAGGACCAGAGGGTATGTTTTACTTAAATGGTTCATTCGTTTATTGTTAGCCGCTTTCCGGCATTGCCGAAAAAGCCCCCTCTTGGAGGAGAGGCGGGGGGGGGGGGCTGCTGGTGCACGCACGGGAAAGGGAAAGTGACCACTCTGCGATATTCAGCAAGCGCACGCGGCGCCAACGCGCGGAAGGAATGTGTCCCCATGGGGAATGTTTGGCACAACGTACAACCGTTCAACCAAGAAAATTGAAGAAAGAGTGGGCAGTTACCCTAAGGACCAGAGGGTATGTTTTACTTAAATGGTTCATTCGTTTATTCTTAGCCGCTTTCTGGCATTGCCGAAAAAGCCCCCTCTTGGAGGAGAGGCGGGGGGGGGGGGGGGGCTGCTGGTGCACGCACGGGAAAGGGAAAGTGACCACTCTGCGATATTCAGCAAGCGCACGCGGCGCCAACGCGCGGAAGGAATGTGTCCCCATGGGGAATGTTTGGCACAACGTACAACCGTTCAACCAAGAAAATTGAAGAAAGAGTGGGCAGTTACTCTAAGGACCAGAGGGTATGTTTTACTTAAATGGTTCATTCGTTTATTGTTAGCCGCTTTCCGGCATTGCCGAAAAAGCCCCCTCTTGGAGGAGAGGCGGGGGGGGGGGCTGCTGGTGCACGCACGGGAAAGGGAAAGTGACCACTCTGCGATATTCAGCAAGCGCACGCGGCGCCAACGCGCGGAAGGAATGTGTCCCCATGGGGAATGTTTGGCACAACGTACAACCGTTCAACCAAGAAAATTGAAGAAAGAGTGGGCAGTTACTCTAAGGACCAGAGGGTATGTTTTACTTAAATGGTTCATTCGTTTATTGTTAGCCGCTTTCCGGCATTGCCGAAAAAGCCCCTCTTGGAGGAGAGGCGGGGGGGGGGGGGGCTGCTGGTGCACGCACGGGAAAGGGAAAGTGACCACTCTGCGATATTCAGCAAGCGCACGCGGCGCCAACGCGCGGAAGGAATGTGTCCCCATGGGGAATGTTTGGCACAACGTACAACCGTTCAACCAAGAAAATTGAAGAAAGAGTGGGCAGTTACTCTAAGGACCAGAGGGTATGTTTTACTTAAATGGTTCATTCGTTTATTGTTAGCCGCTTTCCGGCATTGCCGAAAAAGCCCCTCTTGGAGGAGAGGCGGGGGGGGGGGGAGGGCTGCTGGTGCACGCACGGGAAAGGGAAAGTGACCACTCTGCGATATTCAGCAAGCGCACGCGGCGCCAACGCGCGGAAGGAATGTGTCCCCATGGGGAATGTTTGGCACAACGTACAACCGTTCAACCAAGAAAATTGAAGAAAGAGTGGGCAGTTACTCTAAGGACCAGAGGGTATGTTTTACTTAAATGGTTCATTCGTTTATTGTTAGCCGCTTTCCGGCATTGCCGAAAAAGCCCCCTCTTGGAGGAGAGGCGGGGGGGGGGAGGGGCTGCTGGTGCACGCACGGGAAAGGGAAAGTGACCACTCTGCGATATTCAGCAAGCGCACGCGGCGCCAACGCGCGGAAGGAATGTGTCCCCATGGGGAATGTTTGGCACAACGTACAACCGTTCAACCAAGAAAATTGAAGAAAGAGTGGGCAGTTACTCTAAGGACCAGAGGGTATGTTTTACTTAAATGGTTCATTCGTTTATTGTTAGCCGCTTTCCGGCATTGCCGAAAAAGCCCCTCTTGGAGGAGAGGCGGGGGGGGGGGGCTGCTGGTGCACGCACGGGAAAGGGAAAGTGACCACTCTGCGATATTCAGCAAGCGCACGCGGCGCCAACGCGCGGAAGGAATGTGTCCCCATGGGGAATGTTTGGCACAACGTACAACCGTTCAACCAAGAAAATTGAAGAAAGAGTGGGCAGTTACTCTAAGGACCAGAGGGTATGTTTTACTTAAATGGTTCATTCGTTTATTGTTAGCCGCTTTCCGGCATTGCCGAAAAAGCCCCCTCCTGGAGGAGAGGCGGGGGGGGGGGGCTGCTGGTGCACGCACGGGAAAGGGAAAGTGACCACTCTGCGATATTCAGCAAGCGCACGCGGCGCCAACGCGCGGAAGGAATGTGTCCCCATGGGGAATGTTTGGCACAACGTACAACCGTTCAACCAAGAAAATTGAAGAAAGAGTGGGCAGTTACTCTAAGGACCAGAGGGTATGTTTTACTTAAATGGTTCATTCGTTTATTGTTAGCCGCTTTCCGGCATTGCCGAAAAAGCCCCCTCTTGGAGGAGAGGCGGGGGGGGGGGCTGCTGGTGCACGCACGGGAAAGGGAAAGTGACCACTCTGCGATATTCAGCAAGCGCACGCGGCGCCAACGCGCGGAAGGAATGTGTCCCCATGGGGAATGTTTGGCACAACGTACAACCGTTCAACCAAGAAAATTGAAGAAAGAGTGGGCAGTTACTCTAAGGACCAGAGGGTATGTTTTACTTAAATGGTTCATTCGTTTATTGTTAGCCGCTTTCCGGCATTGCCGAAAAAGCCCCTCTTGGAGGAGAGGCGGGGGGGGGGGAGGGGCTGCTGGTGCACGCACGGGAAAGGGAAAGTGACCACTCTGCGATATTCAGCAAGCGCACGCGGCGCCAACGCGCGGAAGGAATGTGTCCCCATGGGGAATGTTTGGCACAACGTACAACCGTTCAACCAAGAAAATTGAAGAAAGAGTGGGCAGTTACTCTAAGGACCAGAGGGTATGTTTTACTTAAATGGTTCATTCGTTTATTGTTAGCCGCTTTCCGGCATTGCCGAAAAAGCCCCCTCTTGGAGGAGAGGCGGGGGGGGGGGGGCTGCTGGTGCACGCACGGGAAAGGGAAAGTGACCACTCTGCGATATTCAGCGAGCGCACGCGGCACCAACGCGCGGGAGGAAAGTGTCCCCATGGGGAACTGAGGCGAACCTTTGGAGGTACGGGGTCGTGGGAGTTTGGGTGGGAATAGTTCCCAAGTTTGTTGCGGACGTATGTTGTCCGCGGGCCCTTTGTTAAATAATGTATAGTTAAAGCATCAAATTGTCGTCGCTGCCACTGCGTCGCCATAGAATTCTCCAGCCGCGATCGCGGAGAGGATCTTCGACAGCTGAAGCCTCTCCCACACCACAACAAGAATCTTAGTGTTAAAAACACAATTATTCCTGCTCTTAATTTAATTTCTCAACTTTTACAACGCCTCAAGGTACGTCCCCAATTCTTACTGAACTGTACGCCAGGCACTGTAGAGTGTATTCCGGCGCTCCGGTCAACGAGACAAACAAGATAACCGGAACTCGAACAATCCACTGAGACATCTTCTTTTTTTTTTGCCGATGATTGCTTTTCATATGAAATATGTGGGGTTAGGGTTCTACGCAATCTCACCAAGAGAAGAACATTTACTTTTGTAGAATCGCTTTCAGCAAGCGCATCACCGGAGCCCGGAAGCGTGTGTCGCTTTTGGACACCATTGATACCCATCCTGACATCGTTTCAGCTGTACACTAAAAATTTGAGTCTAAGGAAAAACCAGCTCGATGATCAAACTTAATTTATATAATTTTGTTTGACACGATTATGCTTTTACGACATGTACCAGACATATTTATAGCCACAGCAACCTGTATCCCCAGGATTCTGAGTCAGAACATCCAACGCGTCAAAACATCCATGGAGTCAAAACATCCATTCGTGGATGTTTTGTCTCGATGGATGTTCTGACTCAATGGATGTTTTGACTCAGATGGATGTTCTGACTCGATGGATGTTTTGACTCCATGGATGTTTAAACTCGGATGGATGCTCTGACTCGATGGATGTGTTACCCCATGGATGTTTAGACTCGGGTAGATGTTCTCACTTGATGGATGTGTTGACCCCATGGATGTTTAGACTCGGGTGGATGTTTTGACTCAATGGATGTTTTGACTCGCATGGCTGTCAAGTATATTTTGACGAGTTGAATGTTCTATCGTTTTTTGCCTGAAAAGAGAGAGCTGATGTGCAAACGACTTTTGACGATATGGTAAGCAAGGACCGTTTGCATACGCTCCTAAATGATTCATTCATTTATGAAGGACAGAATTGAGTTCGTAATTTGACGGAAGTGGATAAGATATGTTCTTAGTTCTTTACTATTATTCGATCTGTGAACTGCCTTTACGATTTTATTATCTTATTGAGACCTTATCAGTTATTTAGGCTATTCAGTAAACGTGCGTTTTTATATGTATTCTGTGATTCCGATTTCTTCAATTTTGCTCTACCCAGTGTTAGTTACTTTTTGTTTATTTTTTGTTTTGTAAGATCATTGCTGTTGTTTTCCTTGATCCCTGTTTGAACCACTCATGGTCTGTAACTTTTATTAATGAATAAATAAACAAAATATTAAAGTTAATATTGTCAGGGGTATGTAAACGGAGCAAAATAATTTTTCTTTTGTTTTATCACGTATTAGGGGTGTACGCTCGTCAGTGACCCTGTGTCTTTCTTGTAGCTTAACGGAGCGTAAAATAAAACAGTATTTTGGTGGTCCACTCTGTAATAAAATCAGGTAGGACACGACGGCGCAGTGGCAATGGCTCTCGAAAGGGGCGAGTGGTAATGTTACGTGATCACGCGACGTGGTTTAAGATTGCAAATTTTCTTGTATAGGGAGTATTCACTGGCGGCCATAGCTGTGTGCGCGACTGCTCAGCGCGTGCTGATGGCGAGCTTCCACAGTTCTTCTGTAACGTGCATTCCGCACCCTCAAGATTGCCGGTCTTAGCAGCCTATTAATGTGGGCTCGTTCTGAGCATGCGCTCTAGACAGCACCCACAAATATGGCGCCCAGTGAATACTCCTTATTGCCTATAAAATACGCTGACTTCGCCGTCTCGGGTGGCGTTTTATTACCTGTCGTTTGACCCGTACAGCTCGAGAGCACGGTGCTCTGCAATTGTGGCAGCTACGTGACCACAGGCAATGACAAGGCCGTTTGAATTCATATAAAAATGCTAGGTATTTAGATCGCCTTTGAAAAAAACCAGTGTGACCGCCATTTCTTTTTTATTTTAGCTTGGTGTATATCAACGCGCCCCTAAGAAGTTCGAGAAGAAAAAAACTATTTTTTCCAAGCAACGCAGGGTAACAAATTTTAGCAATTCATTCAAAAGCAACGTGATAAAAATAATCCAAATGAAAAGAACGATATTATTATTCACATTAATAAGTCACAGCACTCTCAAGCTTGTGATGGTGAAACATTTTTTTTAAGACAGAATGGCCTTGTTTTAAAAGTATTTGCTTCGCCACATTAATTAAGAAAAGGTTTTCTTTTTATTGGGGTGGGAGCAGCAGAGCGCGCGATGGGCTGGCTCCGAGTCTGTGCGATTGCTCGAGGGACCAATATACTGTTGTCGGTGAATTATGCAACGTAAGCACTTCAGAGAAATTAATTTCACCTCGCCAGTCAATTACTTCCATTTTGTGTTAAGCCTCTGAATTGTTTCAAGACACTTTTGTCCCAGACGTTCGCCATGATCAATAACGTTATTCCGAGAGAATCGTAGCTTTAGTTCGTGTTTTTTAAAGTTAATCTCTCTCTCGGACAAATCACTCTACATGGATTTGCTCAATTGTATATAAATATTAGTTTTTAAATTACGGAAGGAATATTGGAACAAATTTTACAGTTTTGTTTTTTCATGTAATATAACTTTTTAGGTATTTGTACCCTGTCGTAGTGTCTATACACTCATTTTTGTCACGACTACTACTACCAGACACAACGTAGGGCATATCGTTCGCATAAAGTCATTTGGTTGAATAAGACACCAAGACATCGTGAGGCATTCAAAGAGTTCTATTCAAGGAAACTGGCCCATGCGTGCTGTTCAGTTTATTCTACGGAATAACTCCAAGGATTGTAATTCTGTCCAGATAGTTAAGTTCATCCTGAAATGTCGGGACTGCAGATGACGAATAGCCAAATATTGTCGCGAAGTTTTGCTCGCGCGAGTGTTTAGTCTAGCTTCACTTTATGTTTTGCCTTCTCCGAGAGTTCTTTCCGTCTCCACGGGACAGCTGTTGGATCCCACCGGAGTCGGGGGCCCCAAATGGGAGCAAACGTGAACGCTGTAACGCTACACTTAGTTTATAGAACCCCACGTTGGAAATGTTTTGTTTTGTGCATGTCTGCTTTTGGGATCTCTACTTCGGAGGTGGTTTTGCTCTGTGTATGTATAACTTCTCTGTCTACGTACTGAACGTGCATTCTATTGTTTATGACTGCTCTTGTGAGCTTCGTTTGGAATGTGTTTTGTCTCTTGTATGCGGTGGTTTTCGGAATGTTCGTATTTGCTTTGGGCTTCGAGCCTTTTGATTGGGGCTAAGAAAACCCTCTCTGATTGGTTCTTACAAATATTTCTGATTGGTGGACTGGAGCACCTCAGAATGCTGCTTAACTCTATATAAGCAGCCGCCAAGGGCCCGCAGAGAACTTGGCTCCGGATACCAAGCCTTGACCATCTCCCTGCCTCTGGAGACCAACCTGCACGTCCGACCCCCTTCGGCTGTGGAGCCGTCCGCCCGCTAGCTCGCAAACTTGGGACCCCTTACGGCTGTGGAGGAGTTCGGCTCGCCCGCCTTTGTGTGGAACCTTGTTTGTCGAGTTTGGCTGTGGTCGGGGCCCCGCTGAGGGTGTGTGTGTCGAGGAGGACGGCAGGGGAAGTCGCCAGAGGTTAGGATTATTCCTCCCAACATTTACTTGACGAATTGGCCATATCAGTTGTAAAAGATTTTATATCCTATCGCTCAAATAAACAGTTGTTTTTTAACATCAGTATCTTTCATTAACGGAGAAGAAGAAGAGACACCTATACATTTTTCTTCGTTGCAAAGGTGGTGGAGTTTGAGGAGTCATATTATCTCCGCGACAAAAGTGGTGGAGGTGCGAGGTACGACCGGTTGCTACAATCGCCAGATGGCTCGTGCCTCAAGCTACATAATGCCAAGACGTCATCATCATCACCCCAGGACCCTGATCCAGAGGCAAGAACAAGCTTCCTCGCCACGTCCGGACTCACCCGTGACATCTGAGACGCCGAGACATCCCAGGGTAAATCCATCATGAATACCCTCGTCGCTCTTCTCACTCTGGCAATTTTCGCCCATGTGGTGCTTTCCGAAACTCTCAGTATTCTCCCGGAAACTCCTCCTCAAATTCAAGTAAGAACTGTTCATCCACTACAAAACTGCCATCCGTTCCTTGTGAAGCACCGTGCTCGATTCAAAACTGTGCGAAAAGTGCCGATTGCCTCTTCCATTAATCCGACCTGGAACTTTCTAACTCTGTCGTCGCTTGAAAATTTCGCCTTCATTTTAACTTCCTCGACTCAAAAGAACTTTTATTTTTGTCGCGGGTATGTTGCCCTTGTGTGTATATAGAAGAAAGTGTCAAAGTCAAGAACGTATTTGCTGTGTAGATAGAAAAGAGAGTTGAGCTCGACTATGTATTCTTGCCATTGCTTTATGTTTTGATAGCGCCTCGGGCCCCCAGAGATCGTAGTCATATTCAATACGGCGCGCTTGTTCTGGGTGGGCTCGGTAATTGCGCAAATTCTCCTCCTGCTCTGGGGCTCTCCTTGTCTGGTGGTAACAAGTCCAGTCATGTTCAATACGGCGGACTACCCTGATGTTGAGTATATTTGAGAAAGGATGGAGGGACGTGTGAATCGTCAAAGTAACGAGTTCGGTTTCCAAGCCAATATAAGTGGCTGTGTTTTGGGCAATGGCAACGGTGAGCAGCTCTCGAATACTGCAATACTGCTCCTGTGTGCGAGTTATTTTGTTGGTGGATTCGGTCCAGTCAGGTACTTACGGCGGACCACCCCGATGCTTTGCTTCACGCGAGGAGAGGGCACATTTCTGGATGAGAGCTGGAGTTTATCATGGGCGCGACAGGTGACATAATTATACAGACTTCAAACAACTACGGCATCTCATGCAAGCTGCTAAGAAATGATAACCAGAAAATGTATGTTCTAGAACGTCGATGGAAGTGACTACTGTTTATGCGAAAATCTCATTTACCATTTGTAATTTCGAAGAATTTTCTAAAGCGATGACAGGGTGAACGGCGAATCAACAAGTTTCTCGATCTAGCGATATGTATAACATGCAAGTTCTTGTGTATTTCTGTAAGTTTTAGTGTATTTTGATGCCATATACGTTATAACAGAAGCAGGTTTTCCTTTGAGAGACAGATGGACATTCAGTTTTATGTTTTAGAAAATGTGCGCTCACTCACCTCGTGATTAAGATTTAAGAATTGCATGTGTGCATTTTAAGAGTGAGGTCACTCTTTTTCCGTAATGGGGAAGGTGTCGCGAAGTTTTGCTCGCGCGAGTGTTTAGTCTAGCTTCACTTTATGTTTTTGCCTTCTCCGAGAGTTCTTTCCGTCTCTACGGGACGGCTGTTGGATCCCACCGGAGTCGGGGGCCCCAAATGGGGGCGAACGTGAACGCTGTAACGCTACACTTTGTTTATAGAACCCCGAGTTTGAAATGTTTTTGTCTTGTGCATGTCTGCTTTTGGGATCCTCAACTTCGGAGGTGGTTTTGCTCTGTGTATGTATAACTTCTCTGTCTACGTACGAAGTGCTTTCTATTGTTTATGACTGCTCTTGTGAGCTTCGTTTGGAATGTGTTTTGTCTCATGTATGCGGTGTGTTTTTGGAATGTTCGTATTTGCTTTGGGCTTCGAGCCTTTTGATTGGGGCTAAAGAAAACCCCCTCTTGATTGAGGTCCACTACGAGTCATTTCTGCAGTTGGTGGACTGGAGCACCTCCAGAATGCTGCTTAAACCCATCTACGCCGCAAAGACCCCTGAAAGCTTGGCCCCGGATACCAAGCCTTGTCTAAACAATCTCCCCGCCTCTGGAAACAGCAACCCTGCACGTCCCGACCCCCTTCGGCTGCGGGCCAGAGCCGCCCGCGCCGCTAGCACGCTGGGCTTGCGGACCCCCCACAGCTGTGGAGGAGTTCGGCTCGCCCGCCTTGGCGATGAACTCTGTTTGTCGAGTTTGGCTGTGGTGCGGGGCCCCCGCTGAGGGATTCGCTCGTGAGTCGAGGAGGGCGGCAGGGGAAGCCGCCAGAGGTTAGGATTATTCCACCAACGTGCCACTGTACGAATTGACCATATCAGTTGTAAAGATTTTTATAATCTATCGCTCCATTAACAGTTGTTTGTTAACAT
>JAZHYW010007999.1:0-26206 GCA_037355805.1 Ixodes ricinus | reverse complement strand
TTCTGTTGGTGCAACTGCGCGAACCTGAAGTTGCACACATTTTATCCTCTTTTTATTAGCAATTGAAACGTCTTAGGCGGAAACTGACCTTTTTCCAACCTGTCGGAGGCCCAGCATGCCATGGCCCTGCTCATTTCCCTACATCTTAAGCTACTGAATATGAGCTTTTTTTGGTGACACTTTAAGAATAAGCTTTTATTAGGCTAACTGAATTTAAGAAATGTATTGTATTAAACAATATTTTAGAAAAAAATATCAAACTATCTTTTCTACAATATTTGACGAAGTTTAGCAAGGTCTTTACCCTGGCCTGACCATACTTCTAAATTTAGTAATTACGAAAAAGTTAATTATTTAAAATCTTTGACACCATAAATATCCGAACGTCAAATTTTAGGAATTTTCATATTAAACAAATTTAGCTTTTATGCGCGACGTGTAGTTTTTGAGCAACGATTTAGCCGGTGTTTTCATGACGCAGCCTGCATGTATAGCCATGGACCTGTAGATCCTGGCAAGTAGAAAGCTCTGCTTCCTGCTGTGCGTCAAATTTACTGTTTTGTTCCCACTCTTCAAACTGCCGCCAGAGCTACAGGGTCTATTCATATGACAACAGACTGCTTTTTAATGTCGAGTAACTACACACAAGCATGGCCGCCGAAAGAAAATGCGGTTATCGAATTGGCAAATTTGTTTTGCCTTATTTTGTTTTCTGCAGAGTTTACGAATAATATGTTAAGTTAGCGGCCATGTTTGTGGCCGATGATTTAGCATCTGAATAGGCTAACGTCCAGATGAGCTACTTTCTAAAAACCTGCTGTTTAGCTAAATTTTAAAACTTAATTAGGGTACAAGACCTGTTCTCTCTCCCTTGTTTTCTTATAATAAAATACTGAAAAATTCTTAATCGCAGCAGCATCATGCCTTGACGACAGTGGCAACTGGCCTTCGGACGTGCCGCGGAGACCCGTCTTGTGGCAAGAAGCTCGGGCTGACTGCAACACACTTGGCTCGGATAGCGCACTTCACCTGCGGCGGGTGCTAGTTCACCAAGTATGTCAAGTGAAAGCAAGGCCATGCTTCCACCAATGTTTCAGCAAGTGACACAGGTTTTCATTATACTTTTCTTTTTTATTGTTTGAAAGTGGTATCTATTACAACAAAGCACCACCTGCATCTTACGCTGCGCATCTAATTTAAACAAATAAATAGATTGTTTACCTGCGGACCCTACTGTTCTTTTTAAAATGTTTAGAATTCATCGGCCTTGCCCTTGAAACAATTCCTGTATATTTACTTTCCCCTAGAGCACTCGGGAAGTCAATTGCTAAATTATAGAAATTGAGCTTGGTAATGATTTTCTAATATATTCTGCGACTCAAAAGTACAGGTGCGACGCGACTTCTCACAAGAAAACGTCAGGCTCAATACCACGTCACAGCTTCGATTTTACGGTGTAAATTTCGCTGTACCTTCTCATTCGCCTGGCTTTCTTCATGGATCACAGTCCTGGACCCTCCGAGATACTCTGCGGAGAAGTGCACGACGGGACATTTTTATAGCCAGCAGAAAACGGGCCACCTAGGAAACGTGAGCAGAAAACGAGCCCGCTACAAGGCGCCAGCTAGAAAACAGACCAGCAAGAAAACGTGCCAGCTAGAAAACGGGCCCGCTAGAAAGCGGGCCAGCTAGAAAACAGGCCAGCAAGAAAACAGGCCAGCTAAAAAACGGGCCCGCCAGAAAATGGGCCAGTGAGAAAACAGGCCAGCAAGAAAACGGGTCCGCTAGAAAACGGGCCAGCTAGAAAACAGGCCAGCAAGAAAACGGGCCAGCTAAAAAACGGCCCGGCAACATCCAACTTGTCACGGCAAATTTTGGGGCCACCTAAAAAGGGACGGCAAACGGGCTGGCAATTTTAGGTGGCCCTAAAATTGGCCGTGACAAGTTGGATCTCCTTTGTCGCGACTATAGGTGGCTCCATAGGTGGCCCCAGATTAAGAGTGTATTCTCGAGATGAAATCTACGTACTATTTTCGAAAGATCGTCGCCTATGCCCCTCTCACACATAATTCACTTTTATAGTTAAAGAATGATTGCTTAAAAGTTTAGAAAATATACCCGTACCGCAAGTGTGCCAGGACTACCGGATAGATGCCGCCACCTAGTTTGTTGCCAAACAAAAAAGGGCAAATAGCAAAAACACAAACACGACGGGCGCCACGACGACGCACTTTTAACGCTGCCTGTGAAACCCACTCAGTAGCACGTCTTGAGTAGCGGCTTCCAGGTTAGTTTTCGTCCTGTAACTGTACTGCGACACCGGTGCGTAACAGAGCGAGTCCGTGAACAGCATCCTTCTTTGGTCACCGGCAGAGGTTTCCCCAGGATTCTAATGAAGGGGGGTGTCCTAATGGCTCGGGGGGGGGGGGGGAGGGTGAGGCGATGCGAGGCGAGGCTAGATAAAATATAAATCTGTTTCTTTTTTAGTCCACTAGCTAAATTACAGACGTGCTATTAACCAAATGCTCATACCCGTAATGTATGTTTCCTTTCTCTATATATACACCTGAAAGAGGTGGTGTTTTCTATTTAATCTGAAAAAAAAGAATTTTTGTTTCCTTTTTTTAGATTCAAGGGGTGGTGTAAAAGAAATTTAGGGGGGTCTATACCCCCTAGTGGGGGTCTAGGGAAATCCCTGGTCACCGGTATGGTGCCTGAAACGGGACTCCAACGTCATGGAACTGTCATTCTGTCGACGGCCGCCATCCTGGCGGTGTCACAGCCGCCGTGATTGATGCGGCAGACGCCAGTTCTGCTGCGGGTCGCTTTCCAACTTCACAGTCCACGGAATCTTCCGCAGCCAGGAGCTGGGGCTCCTCGGCTAGGGCGGCACTCGCAGTGGTCGCATCTGTCCTGCCTTCTGTATTCTACTGCAGTTTCCTACCCTTTTTTCACTGATTTTAACCAGGTTCAACACTCGCCTTCTCTTGAAGTCTTGGACCAACTGCCAAAATCTAGCACCAACTGCATCAACTGCCGAAATCCTGACCTCCGACCACCTGACGCCTCTTCCTAATTCACGTCATTTGTTGCCAGTTCCGGACCACTTTTGATGAAGGGCAAGATATGAAAAGCTAAACACTCCACTCAAAGACGCGTTCCTTCAGGCACTGCACGCACAAGCTTGGCTCAAGGGCCAGGTAGCATTCGAAGTGTCGCCACTGCCTGAGTAGATCCGATTCGCACTTCGAGATTCCGCGCTTTCTCACTCGGCAGGTTCACAAGAAAAAGGGAAAGCCACAAAAAATAATTTTAAAGAGTGGAGTTTTGTGGTGCAAGGGCTCGCCCGGTTAGAGTAGGTGCTGCAGAAACAAGGAGCAGCGTACATCACGTTCCCATAATTCGCTGCTTGCGAAACAAAAAAAAAATGGTAACAAACTGAATGTTTCCTACTAATCATAATATTTATTACGACAACATCACAATGCATGAACGGCTTATTTTACTCCCTTTATATGTCTGCTTACGTTTTGATCACCCTTATGAAGTTGAAATTTCTCACCAATTCCTATTCGTTTTATAAATTGTTTTACCACTCACCTTCGTTAAGCGAAACCATCTCGCAGCATTTTTTTTTCAATTTCCGGCTGTGATCTTTTCAGGATGAAGTAGTTAACCTGTTAAATGGAATTTCTCTGTAATTTGTTTTCCCATGTATACTGACGTGCTGATCAGTATTTCCTCACTTCCCCTCTGTAGTAATACACACCTTGGGGGTAAATACTGTAAAATAATTCATTTTCGCGAGGAACTAATTTTCGCGAATTTCGCGAATGGCATACAATACGGGAAAAAAAGGTCCCGTGAACAATTCCGGTAAGTTGTAAATACATTGGAATCTATATTGAAATGCAAACCTCGTCGCGAAAATGAGAACCCGCGAATTATTTCAAAAACTTCAGCTGTCACCTAAATCGCGAAATATTGAGCCCGTGAAAAATAAGGGGTCTACAGTACAGTATGTAAAATTTAAAAAAAATGCCTATGCAATCTATACTTACTGTTTTTTACGCAATAGCGAGAACGACGACGTGAGAAATTGCGTAGAAATTTGGTAATAAATAATTTTATTATGCATTGCATATTACATAAGATACACGCGCAGCTTGCAGTAGAACTGTTCATCCGAAGAAGCCAATATAGCCGCCATAGCCACCGCCGTAGCACCGCCGTAGCCATCACCATAGCCACCATATCCGCCGCCGTAGCCGCCATATCCTCCGTATCCTCCGTGGCCACCGTATCCTCCGTGGCCGTAGTGCGCCCTTTAATTTTCGTAGTGGTGGGTCACGGCGTGGCTGTGGCCTCCGTGACCGCCGTAGCCGCCATGATCTTGTGCGGTGTGAGCCGCGGCAAAGACTACCATCAGAAGCAGGCACCACAGATACGAATAAAACAAACATGGTATCCGGTCAATCTCAAAAACAATACTTTTGTAGAGCCTGTTTCGACAAAATCAAGATTTGGTGAGGGATGCAGGCTGATTTAATCTTAACAAGAAAACTTTTGTGAAAAATAATTATCCAATTATTTTTTTCTGACTGTTCTGTTACACCAAATGTAGGTGTAGCTGTGAGTGTATATTTTTGGGGTGCGGATCCTGGAGATTGCTCTGAATGTTGATATTTGAAACCAGAGTTGTATTTGATTTCAGTGTTTGTATTACCCCCTCCTGCCTTGGCCCTTGAAGGGGCTGGCAGTATTGTGAAATAAAATAACAAAAGAGAAAGCCAGAGCGCAGGGACCGCCTGTTGTTGCTTCCTTTTTTTTTTTTCTTCGACATGTAAAAAAGAAAAACCAGTCTAGACAACACTGATGTCTTTAAATTGTTCGGAGGAGTTGAAAAAGAGGCAGTTAACTTGATTTTTAGCGACATAATATATCCTTAAATACATATGAATGCTTTTCACTTCTGCTTCCTTCACAAATATTTTTATACGAAAAGCAACATTATCGTTTGACCGGCCTCGAAGTCGGCACTTTGTGTATCCTACTTACTAAAGTCTTCATGAAGACGAGCTATTGATTTCGAAATATCCGCGAGTGCACCTGAACTTGTTGAAGAAACTAAAAGCTTATATACTGCTGGCTCTTGAAAGATGTTAATCACGTGAAATACAAGTTGTTCTTGTTAAAAAAGCCAGTGCGTATGCAGAGTCTTTTCTTTTTTCTAAGCGAAATTTTTTTGTGCACGTTTGACTGGAGACATTGAATAAAGAAACGCCCATTTGCCTAGAATGAACTTGCAGAATTCCGAGTTGTAGAAGGTTAGCAAAAATAAAATCTCGTTGAGAGCTCTCATTTTGTATTCTGAATTGTGCAGTCATCTTCTAACATTCGTCCACCAAACGGAAACTTATAACTACGAGGGCTACCAGGATTATCTAATAAATTCTACGTAAAATATTATCGCGGGAAACAGGGACCATATAGTTTTCTCTTATGATGAGCTCGAAGAGGTGTGTCTGAAGAGTTGCAGAGGATTTTAAATGCTATTGCAGCACATCTACTTTGGCAGAAGCCAGAGGGAAGGCACTGCTGTTGTTGTTTTGTTTCCTGTCAGGATACCCGCATAGCTTTTACTATAGTAGGTTACAAGTAGGGTGTGTATTTTACGGTTTTAACCGAGAAACACCGATAAACATCCGTCGGTGACAAAAACACCGGTGGTTGGATATTTTCGCCCTGGTTAAAAGCGAAAAACACCGGTCGAAAACACCGACCTAGCGAAACCCTTTCCCCGTAGAGGTTCGTCAAACGTGTTATCTCGTGGATCCCGTATTCTTCCAGCGTCTATACATGGCTTGCACGTGGCGTCAGTCCGCCCTCCTTTCTGGGCGTCAAAAGCGTCTAGTTAACGCAGTGGAAGTTGAAGCTTTCACACGCCTTTCCCCCATTGCGTCTCCCATGGCCCCCTTTTGTGGAAAAATTAACGCTGTGGAGGGTACGCTCTCACGTGCCCTTTCCCCATTGTGTCTGGCCAAGTGATGTCGGTGCAAGCCATGCATTCAGAGGTTTGCTGAGGTTCCTGGAAGATACTGCCAACATCCGTGTCGTACAGGGCTACTCGGACCTTCTGAGAACTGATGAGATGCGTTCATTGTTATCTGTGTAGTTTCCATGGGCTTTTGGAGAAACGGAAAAAGGATTTTGTTGGCGTGGGGGTTTTTCGCTGTATGAAAAAGGACCGTTCTGTAAAACAATTTGCAGACGTGTTTGAGAAGGCGCGTCTGCCCGGCAACTGCGGGTTTCCTCAACGTGAGACGTTAAAGCTTGTTGATTCCTTCTCTGCCTACTATCAGAAGATTCAAAGCAAGTGGTTTAGGACTTTTTCCCGAAACATCTCTGATGACTTAGATTTCAGGGATGAATCGTCGTTCTGGTTCCGCGTGCAAATTCTTAATTCGTGCATAAAAGTGGAGCTAACAGAGGGATTTGTGCCTTATGAAAGTATCTATCGGCTGGTCCTCCAAGACGAGCGCAAGCTGAGTGACCTAGAATCAGAGTTTCTTTGTTACCGCAAGTAGGCTGTGACTAGCACCGTTGATCCAGCGTTATTTTGGAAACTTCATTCACCTGACTGGGCACTACTGTCCCAAGCCTCGCTGGACATTTTGGGATTTCCTGTGTCCAACGCAAATGTGGAGCGTGCGTTTTCGAAATTGCGGGTTGTGAACCGCAAGGAACGTGCTGCCATGACGGATGCAAGCCTCTCGAAGTATGCTTGCATCTGCTATAATAACCAAGCGTGAGAAATAGATGCTTCCTCGAGAATAAGTGTATGAAATATGTCAATAAAATGGAAACTCTCTGTCTGTGGTCAGTCGCATTTTTTTTCACCGATAATCCCCGATTTTAGCCTCGTCGTGAGACGTTCCACCGAAATACACCGATGTTTCGAAAATAAATAAACACCGAAAAACAACCGCCGATTTTTCCAACAAATAACGGAAAGTGCACACCCTAGTTAGAAGTCAAGAAGGTAGCGGCAAATGCCCCTCAAAGGGAATCATATATCCCTCCGCCACCTCCCCATCCAATAGCGTCCCACCGTTTCCGTGACGTCGTGGCCAACGCGGAAGAGGGTTTTGCCTTGCTTTGAATATTTGCTTTATCTTTAGACCTTGACTTAGCGTTGTGGAACCCCCGAGGGGAGATTAGAAGTCGTTTTTGTTTCCGGTGGAAACAAAAACGACTTTGGGGGATTAGCCTCTCCCTCCGATTGATACAAAGGCCACTTTCAGGGGCTCGGTTTCCTCTCCGATGAATACAAAGGTCGCTTTCTTAAAAAAGGGGGGGGGGGAGTTGGAGACCACTTGGCATCACTCTGTAGGCATTATCTATTATCTATTATCTATTCATTGAAGCAGAACAAGGGGTGTTTCCAGGGAACTATTCTTTCGACTGCGGATGGATTTCAAACAGTCGCATCACGATTATGGGAGGAGCTTCTCCTGCCTTCTTGACTTGTAACCGGCTATAACAAACAGAAGTTGCGTGACTACTTGAGAATGCATAAGCACATCGTCCACAATTAGCTCTTTTATTTTCAGTTTTCATGTGAAACATGAGAAAGAGGAAGCTTACAATGGAGCCCCTTTGCTCTACCACAAAAGTAAGTTCTTGTACTTTTTTTTTTGCTTCACATCAATATTATAATGACTGTCTGATGTTTCTCTCCGACCGCTCGCAGATGATTGTATCGAATATAAAAAATAAGCGAAAACAACGATAATACTAAATTACCGGAAGCACTTACTGCCATCAAAGTCAAGGGGGCTATGTTCGACAGGTGTTTCGTTTCTCCTACAAAGAAACGGAAGTGACGGTACTGACGATATCGCGTACTGATTGGCTAGAGGCTCACATGACGAAAGAGGGAACTTTTGTCATTTGAGCGTCTAACCAATCAGACGTGACATCGTCAGTTCCGTCACTTCCGTTTCTTTGTAGGAAAAACAAAACATTTGTCAAACATAGCTCCCCCCCCCCCCTCCAGGACTAAACCACGGGCGGATTGTAAACCACGTAGACAAGTACAAATATTTAATGGTTTTGTTTAATCATTAACTAAACTGAAACCATCATTTAGAAAAAGCAGTGAACAAAGCTATGAGTCACTTTGTTTGCACTGCGAAGAGAAATACAATTTACTGATTGTGATACTAAGCGCCTTGCTTACAAAAGTTTTGTTAGACCTGTTTGCTGAGCTTTACAACGGCACAGATGTATAAACGACCGTTTAAGATATTCTTCTTCCCCTGGGAAAATTCAAGAACGAATATAATATAACAGATCTCATAGTGGACTTTTACTAATTTCGATAATTTCGTACATACTATTGAGTTACACTTTGAATAGTTCGTCTCATAGTCTACCGCTGTTTTACTTGTTTCTTTTTGTTCCACTCTTACAATAGCTCTTTCAATGAGTCGGCAGTATACTCTAATTAATTACTTTAATATTTAATTTACAAAATATCTAAACAACTGATAGCAACTCGTAGTGAACTTCCTGTTAAAGATTCGCTACGTCAGTTCAGTTCCTGTTGGTGTAAGGGATATGACCGTTTTAATGCTTCAATAATTTCCAATGCGGAGAATCGTAAAATTGCTCTGTGTTGCATACCGGTGACCTATATACATTGTGCGCTCCCAAATATACATCTGTCATCTTCGCTGGGTTGTCAACAATTATAATATTGTAAAAGTAAGCCTTAAGTGGCACCTCTTCTTAGTCGCCGTAGATCATGAGGGACACGGAATTTTGCTAACAATCGTCTCTTTTTCTTCCTTGGCACCATGCCGAACACTCTAAATTGTCAAGTAGACACTTAAAATTTCAAACGAATGTAAGTTGCCTACATTAAGGACACATAAATAGATCAATTTACCCAGTTCGTCCCCGAAAAGCTAGCCTATACGGCGGGGCATCCATAATAAAGGGATCCATATTGACGATACATCACTGTACTCTGTATGTACAGCTTGTACCCCCAAACAAATATTTAATGTTATCTCTTTTTTTCCTCCAACAAAATAATCAGCAAAACGCCGAACTCTCTGTCTCCGGCCAAATGTAGCGCAAGCGGTCCGGACAGGACTCCAATGTTTCAGAAGGAACCATTGTCTTACACATAAATTGGGATTTTTTAAAACTTTTATTGAAAAAATGAGGCCCTTTTCCTGTAGTGTCACCATTCCTGCCAATGAAATCGTGGGCATCGTTAGACCAACATTTTTTGAATGAAACGTTTACAACACAACAAAAGGACATAAAGTAATACTCAGAAACAAAAGTCCGAGGACACCTAAGCACCTCTTATGAGTTGTGAATGCTAAAGCATGAATGCCATTATTCCGCACCCTCAGTTCGTCTGCGGCGTAGTGGCGTGGACGGCCGTGTTTCGCTAATGCCGAGGTTTCTGCCGACGGACGAGCACGCGCTCTCGTGAAGTGGCCGCGCCGCGCTGAGATCGGCCGTGCAGCCTCTCCGGAGTTTGCCCTAGCGGGCTGTGCGCCAGCCGCTCCCTCTTACCTGTGGCCGGGTCGCTGCGTGCGCTGCGCCGGCATGGAGAGGGCTTCTCTGGTGGCGTTTTTCGGTACTACGCCGCACAAGAGCCAATGGGAGCCTCGTTCTTGAATACGCGCCACCCAATGGGAGCCTATCCATCCGATATCGGCTCCACTTCGCTCCATTGGGAAATGGGCGGTTAGGTGCCGTTTGGCGCGGCTTCAATGCTGATGACGTCGGTTCGCTCCATGGGACAGCTAATGTTTTCGCATTAATAAACACTCAAAGCAGTTCGTAGATTGTGCCTCCTTGGTCGTGTATGAACTTCCCATGACTTGCGATAAGGCGTACCTAGGTCAAACGGGCAGGTGCGTCAATGACAGGGTACGATAGCACGCGCTGACAGTAAAGAATTCTCATTCGGGCAATTTATCTATTTATTGTGATATATGCTCTTGTGATCTTGACCTGGAGAAAACAAACATTCTGTGGAAGTTAAGAAACAAGATCTCGAGAGAAATGTGTGAGTCGTTAAACATCAGAATGCAAGGGGGTGACAGCGGCATAAGTGCCCCGACAGTTCATTTAACAGATAAAGAATTTGAATTCCTGATTGAAAGTTGGGCCTACAAATAGTTTGTGCTGTTTCAATAAACAGTCAATTGAAAGTAGCGTTTGTGCTGTGCGTTACTTTCTGTGCTTGTGGCGCTTTTGTCAGAAAGGAACAATGAACCAACTGGCCCATATCCCACTGCTGAAGCTTGCGAGTGACCTTAGATGGATTGAGACATGGTGTACGAAAAATAGAATGTCCCTAAATGTTAATGATGCGTTCACGTAATTTTACCAATAAATTAAAGATGTTACGTTTTCAGTGTTCACTCTACAGTGAAGGAATAAATAAATAATCAACATACAAATACATATGTGTGATATCTTCTGAAGATGGTTTATGGTCAGCGGAAGTAAACAATGCAATTGGAAAGGCGGGTGGGACTTTTAGGTTTTTTGCAGCGTAACCTCAAGCATGTTAGTAGAGATGTTAAAGTAGCCGCCTATGAAGCATATACGTTAGGCTGATTCTGGAGTATGCCTGCCCTATATGGGATCCGGTTTTCCGTGTTTATGTCAATGCACTTGAGAGCATTTAGTGTGTCGCTGCTTGGTTCTCCTGGGGAGATACGTTCACTTTTTAAGCACAAGCAAAATGAGCCAAGAGTGGGGCTGCGTTTCGTCGGAGGAACGCCGCAGACGCCTCCCACTCAAGCTTTTTTAAATTATATTTATCGTAAAGAAATGTTACCATATTAATTATATTATTAATTACTCATTATACTTACAACTGCCAAATTATATCTCACCGCGACCAGATCCGTCTTGCAAAGTTCGACCGTATGTTGCCAGGACAAATCTTTTAAACATTCTTTTTTTGTGCGTACTATATCAGAGTGGAATTTGTTACCAGCGGAAGTGGTGTGTCGCGAGAATGCTGATTTATTTAATAATGCATTGTGCTCCCCACTGTAATGCGCAAGAGGCGCTGCGGGTTTTTCTCGAATAAGGAATAAAAAATTGGAAAAAAAACGTTTCGCAGTTTGCTTTGTTAGCGTTGAAAACTGACATAGTTCGTTAACTACGACACAAAATCTAGCGTACTCTTTATTTGTGTATGATTTCGTGACGCTTGTCGCGACTGATGAAGAGAGTTTTGTGCTTTGTCAATAATAAAACAGCTGCTAGCTTGAGCATGTTTACCCACTAGCATTTGTTGATTCAAGGTTGCGGCAGCATTGGCCACGTGTTCATAATGTTGTCATTACTGTTTTCCATTGTATCTGCAGATATATTTGGAGTTTGCCACGGGTGCCTACAAGAGCACGTTCACTGAACACAATGAATACATCTAAGGTCTTTGGGTGGAGTGTGAAATTGGAGATCAAAGCGATAGCGATCTTGCAGTTTTTTCCTCAGATCTGGAGTATAAAATGCACTCTATACTTATATGTTATTTTATATTAAAATACTTGGCAACTGTTTCAGAATTTACATATTCTAAAACTTCTTTAAAGATAAACAGTTTCTATGGTTGAATAAAATGACCCCGTAAGTTTTTACATGGATTCCTTGAAGACATTTTTAAGGTCCATGTTCAAACTAGTGTCGGTAAAAAAGTTTATAATTCAAACTTTAATTATTTTTGAATACTGTATGGTGAACCAGACACTGAAAACTTGAAGCGAAAACATTGCATTACACATTCATTTATTTAAAACCTTCCAACACCTTAACGGAGGTGGAACGTGAACAGCACTCAGAACCAGCAGCCAGCTGAAGAACCGTACATCTAGAGTAACCATCGTGGCCACCATAGCCGCCTATCCTCCATGACCACCGTAACCACCGTAGCCTCCGCCGTATCCACCATATCCGCTCTATCTACCGTGACCATAGGCGCTATATCCACCATGGCCATAACTGTCATAGCCGCCATATCCACCATGACCATTACCGCCGTAGCCGCAGCAATTACCATATCCTCCCTATCCGCCGTGTTCTCCGTAGCCACCCTATCCTTCATTGCCGTAGTGTGTTTTCTGGTTGTCGTAGTGGTGGGTTACGGCGTGACTGTAGACACCATGACCTCCGTAGCCTCCATGTCCAGATCCGTCGCGAGCTACAGTACGCCAAGGACGACCATCAGGAGCAGGCTGCACATCCACGATCGAAACAAGGATGTTTCATATCAATTCCAAAAATCAATATTATTGAAAAGCCTTACGTTTTTGAATCCAAATTTTGCGAAGAAACTCCCTCAAAACATTGCAAATCTAAACAGGAATTAAGGTGCGGAGTAAAATGATTCTCCAGTGGGTTCATGCTTCCCTTTCTAATACAATTAAGCACTACAGAACGTTTGAGCACACGGGGGAATCTTGTTGTTGTTTGGTTCATTTACAAAATAAATAAATATCCATATATATACTGGGCGTTTCACGAAAAGTGGACAAATTCGATATTGCGAAAACTACGCATCACAACAAAGAAGGGCTTGTGTCGTTTTGGTCCTGGGCCAGGGGCCCATTTAGGAAAATTATTCAAGTTTGGAATAATTAGGTTCTTAAATATTTTTGCGTGATTAACTTCTTTAATATTGTGTTTAAGGGCGTGGCTTCAATTCGAAAATTGCCCAGCATCATTGTAAAACACTAACTCAACAAATTGCAGAATGATAGAAGCCACGCGCAGCATTTTACGGCTTTTAGCAAAACCGCAGAAATTCGACGGGTTTTAAGTTCCGGTTTGCAATCGGTGCACTACTCCGCCGTGACGGCACCGCGCCCCGTGGAGAAATAGTGCAAACAACCTCTGCTGCGCTTTCCTCGCGCAACGCAGCACAGGCTGGTTGCACTATTTCTCCCACGAGGCGCAGTGCCCTCAGGGCCGAGAAGTGCTCCGTTTACAAACTCGAAACTTAACAACCCGTTGAATTTGTGCGGTTTTTCTGAAAGCAGTAAAATGCTGAGCGTGCCTTCTAGCGTTCTGCAATTTGTTGAGTTAGTGCTTTTCGATGATGCTGGGCACTTTTCGAATTAAAACCACGCCCTTAGACACATATTAAAACGTTAATCACACAAAAATATTTAAGCACTTAATTATTGCAAAGCTTTAATAATTTTCCTGAATCGGCCCCTCGCCCGGGACCAAAAGCAACACAAGCCTTTCTTGTTGCGATGCGTAGTTTTCGCAATATCGAATTTGTCCACTTTCGTGAAACACACCTATATATTTTAGATATTTATTTATTTTGTAAATGAGCCGAACAACAACAAAATCTTCCACGTGCTCAAACTTTTCTGTACGGCTTAATTGTATTAGAAAGGGGAACATGAACCCACTGGAGAATCATTTCATTCCGCACCTTAATTACGGTTTAGAATTTGCAATGTTTGGAGGGGGTTTCTTCGCAAAATTTTGGCTTCAAAAAATTAAAGCCGTTTACAACTCTCTGTAACACCGAATTTGAGCGCAGCTCTTGAGGAGGAGGGGGAAGGGTACTGAGGGAGGGTATACCCCTCCTCCTTCCTCTTCACCTTCACCTCGTGATCCAACCTGCGACTCCTCCTCCCCCTCCTTCTCCTTCACCCCTTCTCTCCTCATCCTTCAACCTCCTCCCCTCGTCTCCTCCTTCCTCCTCCCCCTCCTCCTCAAGGGGGGGTCACGTGACCTCGGGGTGGGGGGTCACGTGACCTCACGGTTACGCCGACGCCACTCAAGCCGGAAACGGGCGCCTAAGAGCTGCGCTCTAAAACGTAGGCTTTACAGTAATATTGATTTATGGAATTGATATGAAGCATCCTTGTTTCGATTGAGGAGGTTCAGCCTACTCCTGATGGTTGTCCTTGGCGTGGCTCCCGACGGATCTGGACATGTAGGCTACGGCGGTCATGGTGGCTACATTCACGCCGTAACCCACCATTACGACAACGAGAAGACGCACTACGGCAATGAAGGATAGGGGGCTACGGAGAACACGGCGGAAAATGGTGGCCGACGGATTTTTTTACGCCGACGCCACTCAAGCCGCGGAAGCGGAGCGCCTAAGAACGCGTCGTGGCGCGTCGGTACAATTGACGTGAGCGCTCATATACTCGGTCAGGTAAGTCCATTGACTTTGATGATGACGGATTGATATGAAACATCCTTGTCTCGATTGAGGAGGTTCAGCCTACTCACTGATTACATGGTACTCTATGGCACCAGAAACCGAAAATGGGAAAGAGTAGGCTCCAATTTTCCCATTGCATATTTTCAGAAAATCACTTATAACTGCTATGAATAAACTATCGGTATTTTTGAATAAGATATTTTTGCGGTAAAAAAAAAATCCTCTAAAGTTTTTTGTTTTTTTTGTGACACCCTGTAGATCGCCGCGAAGTGCGTCTGAATTCTCCCAAGAATCGAAAAGCGTATATGCTGTGCAGTCTCTTGAAAATAATTCATCACATTATCATATGACGTTTCAGTGTTCCGCAAAACAAAGCCCAACCGCGCATACAAGTTGTCATCTATTTTCCTTGAGTGAGGCTTTTAAGTCCACGGACACTAGAGCAAGAGTTTAAGCATTTACCCTTCGCAGAGAGTAGCCTTCGAAATTCCGAGCTGTAAACAAAACAAAACAAAAAACCCCGAGCCATTTCGCATTTTTGTTGATGAATTACATTTTCATCCCCTATCCACTATCCCCCAAATGAAATTTAGAAATATGAGGTTATACAAGAATGATCTCATAAATTCTGTGTAAAAACACCGGCACAAATTTAGCCATGGATATATGAAATTTTAATCTTGCGTAAATTGAAGCATGAAATTCGTTTAACGATTCTTCTAATCACTAATATTTGTTCGTACGTTGCTGCGTTTCCCTCTAAAATTAGCAGGGTAATTGAAGTCATGCAACATTTACACCAATTTTGTTTCTCCGTTAAATTTAGCGGTAAAATTAACGTCACGTGACGTTTACACAAATACAGATTCCCCGCAATATTTTTCAAAGAAATCAATGTCACGTGACCTCACCTCACCAGACCCGTCCATCAATTTAATTTCTCTAATAAATTTACAGAAAAAAATTGGCAGCACGTGACCTTCGTTCCAAGTCAGTTTCCCTTTTAAATTTATCGGGAAAGTTAATAACGAATACAGGTTAACTTCACTTCCTGAAGCGACTGTTTAATACTTTCTAGACATGTTTAAACGATCGTTTCTCAAATACTGCACTTCATGCATTATAAATCTTTGAAAATAAAAATTGTAGTATTTTTTATATATATATTTTGTTTCGCAAACCTGGACCGGCGTACCTTTAGTTATCTTAAGGACCGCAGGGCAGCGGCGACTTCGTATATTCACGCGTCCTGCTTCGTGAATGGTTCTTATCGGCTAATGCCACACTCTCATTGGCTGCTGAGATATAATGAGATGCATGGGACTCGCCACGTCCTTCGTGTCTTATGCTGTCATCGACTATGACTTAAATACTCTGCTCAAGTTACTCCACCTTACATATTCTTACGGGAATAACTGGGTGTCACACAAAAAGCTTTCTAAAGTTAATATTTAGTGCTCTAACTTAAATGGTGTTTGCGAGAGCGTTGTACTAGCTTGTTAAGTTACTCGTACGTTTAGTCCGCAATTTTTTACGGAGGACGAGTTATTTAAATACGTGACGAAACTTCAATTCTTTTGGCTATGTATACATGTCCTCTTCTGGTATTCTGGGTTCTCAATTATTAGGGGCGAAGCTCCTTAAGGCCGATTCACACATCTTGCGACCGAGTGCGACCGAGTACGACCGAGAGAGACCAGACCGGTTTTTAAGCCTCTTGCGATCTCTTAGGACCCGCTCCGCTGCAGCGCATCCGGTCCTAAAAACCGGTCTGGTCTCTCTCGGTCGTACTCGGTCGCACTCGGTCGCAAGAGTGTGAACGGGCCTTTAGGGTCTAGCCTTGTCCGTCCGTCCGTCCGTCCCATCTGTCTTCTCAAAGATAAAAACATGTTTGCGCAGTCGACAGGATTCGAACCTGTGCGGGGAGACCCGAATGGATTTCTAGTCCATCGCCTTACAACTCGGCCACGACTGCGGGACGAGTAGGGGACTCTGAGATGTGGTAGTAACTAAAGAGCTGGGAATGTCATAGATGAAACGTTGCATGTAGCCGCTCAACGTCTATACAGGAGAGAGCGCTGCGGTCAAACGCCTATATAATCGCGTTAAACTTTGCATGCATTGGCTCAACGTTTATGGACGAGAGGGCGCTGCGGTCAAATGCGGTTCAATACAACCCACTCCCTCCGCAATGCCGTTGGCCCTGTGGGTATTGAAATAAATAAATAAATAAATAAATAAATAAATAAATAAATAAATAAATAAATGAATAAATAAATAAATGGATCCGCTAGAAGAACCACTGGCTCTGCATTTCACCGACCATAAAGCAGTAATAATGAAGTCGAAACGCAACACGGAACTCAGCACTACCTATGAACAACAAAACAAAAATCAGCACCATCAGCACTACCTATGAACAATAAAATCGGTATCATCAGCACCACCAGAGCTTCGCCCCAATCAACATCATTCACCACGTGGAGATGCGGTCATTTTTTTTCATGATACGATGATTTTGAAGTTTGTGCTTGTGAGGAAAATAGCAAGCCGTCGGGGGTACACACTTCCAGAAACAGCTGTCATGTGATCAAATGGTGTCGCATAATTTTTTTTTCGTTCGTTTAGTTTGACAAAATGTCTGCTGAGGTTGCATCTTGATATAATGTTCACCGTCACTCGTTACTCGTTTTGAATATCGAGCACTCTACTGAAATGCCTTTCAAACCTGAGATTGTATTACTCAACTCAGTTACTCTGTTTTCCGGTAATCAGTGCCTTAATAACGCATCTAATTTTGTTTGTATGATGGGCACAAGACTGGATATATTTCTCAGACAAAGGTGCGTGTCGCAACGTTTGGTCGCGTTTATCATTTTAAAAACGTTCCACGCAAAATTTTAGTTCAAAGTTTTTGTGATGCTGACGGCACGTAGATTGAGTTATAACTAGAGGCCGGATTTTTAGGCACTAAAAAAGCACGTTTTAGGCGCCAAAAATACGCGGCAAAAACAACGTTTTAGGCACTAAAAAGAATAAAATAGGCGCAATAAATTTTTAGATAAATGCTAATAATTTCAAGTGAAGACGTGAGCGAACTGTAAGCACGACAGGAAATCCAAAAATGTCATTGCTATGAGGCCACAATGGCAGTAACAGTTCAATTCAATTCAATTCAATTCTTTATTTTTCTCTCATAACAAGTTCTATACATTGACCTTAGACGTGGAATTGCCCCGTAATACCTCTGGGCTAATGGCGATCAATTGGCTTAATTTCACAAGCGCATTGCTTACATACATGTTCAGATGCGAAAGTCACTCAAGCGTCGCATATTGTGAAACAGGCAGGAGAAACAATACTTGAAATATGGTAATACTGATTTATAAAAGCGCAAAGTTATGTCTGCCTGACGCAATTAAATTACAATAAAGCAAGAAAATAATAAATGCAAGATAGACAAGGTTTGTTAAGAAATTAACATGTTGTTACGTGAGAACTTACGTACAAACTTTAGCAATTTTCTACAGGTGCCTTAATTATACAGGCAAGACCTTTCAACACTGCCAAATACACATACGCTCATTCGAAATATAAATATTAAGAATTGTGTTTGGACAGAACGCGGAACCTAGTTTAAGAATCACTATGAAAATTATAGAAACAATAGGTAACTACCAGCATCTCCAGATTTCCGGGTTCAAAATTGTGCCTCTTGTCGCTGAGAATGAGTTTGTACGCGGAGAACGAACGCTCGACGTCGACAGATGTGATTGGTGCGTACTTATACTTGGGAAGATTCGATGGGTTAATTGACACTGGGATCCTACAGTGCTCACCAGCAAGGACTTCTGAAGCTTCTTTAAGGACAGAAAACCCCTTGTTTTTGTCCAAGACCGATTGCAGCTTCGCACGTGCCTTTTCGGCGACGGGTCCTTCGGGAACGGTGGCGATTCTTTCCTGTGCGTGGAGAATTAGCGCAACGTTCGTAACAAGAGTTTCTCCCGCACTTTCAAGTTTTTTGATAGAATCCGCTAAGAACGTCAAGTTGGCGCAAAGGTACGCGAGGTCTCCTGGAAGGCTATTCACGGAGAGGACAGCTTGAGCCTTTGTGACTGCAACACTCTCGTCAGCGAACGCGGTCTCAGTCGACGGTCGTCCGTGCTCCGTTTGCACTCTCTCGCAGTACTCGACGATTGCTTGATGCGACGGTTCCTTTAGAGAATCAACCCAACGGAAACACCAATGGAACCACCCAGATGCGTTGCATCACACCAGGGTTCCCGCGAGGGGAGGTGGGCGTAATTTTTCCCCATCACTTTCTTTGCCCCTGACGGTATCATAGTTCCCCTGGGGAGTAGAGTTGTGCGTCCACCGCCAAGTCCTGCGGGAAAGCCACCCGTAAAGCATGCAGAAGCCGCCGCTCCGGTTGCACCGGCGCAAAGGGAGGGGGGGGGGGAGTGTTAAAAAGAGGACCAGGTTCAAACCCATAGAATTCAGAACAGTAAATATTTCCAGGTAGAATGAATAAAGGTATCAAATTGCACTCGAAAGCGAAACTTGACGCTACATAGTGCTGATTTAGGCGCCAATTTGAGAAAAAAGGCATTTATAGGCATTTATCGGAGTTTAGGCACCAACACCCAAAATAGGCATTTATAGGCACTATAAAACCACCATAAAAGCCATCCTTGACCTCCAATTCGTGCTCATATATCGAAATGGGGCGATAGGAACGCAAGGAAAAAAATAGGCATTTGCCTAAAATCCGGTCTCTAGTTATAACCATAAAAAGACGAATCCATTAAATACTTTAGTGACCCTTTAAGCCCTAAAAATATACACTCTTTGTTTCACCGTAAGGGTAGAGTAAAACGTATACTAATGTAAAAGCTTTTTTTTTTTAGCGAGATTGAATAATGGCATATTTTCACGAACGAAAACACTAGACAAATCTAGAACTGTAAGAAAAAGTATAATGAGTCGGACTTGTGCCTGCATTCAAAACTGGAATCCCACATCCCACGACGGTTGGGAAGGTGCGGAACACATGACGCGAATCACGTGGGCGGCCTTTTTTTATTTTCCAATCCTGCATTAATTTTTGTCGTCATTTTGGAAGAGCTGCTTCACATCAATTAGTGCGGAAAATAGGCAAAACAATATTAAGTCAAACGTGAGCGATAGCGTAACAATTACGGTGTTGGTCCTACAGTTTCAAGGCAGCAAAGATTTCAACAGGTGTTTGCCTGACACCGCTTATGGTCCTGGTTTGTGGGCGCGCACCAGAAACGTGCAAGAGGGGAGGGGTGAGGGACCGGCCTTCTTGCCATCCCCCAACCTGGCCGCATATTCGCTGACGTCCTTGAGGAGGGAGAGGCTTCTCTTCTTCTGTCACAAGAGCCGAAAGGCAATTCACGGTCATCAGAAACCCTGAAAACAACAACAAAAAATGTATGGCAAATTACTAGGCAATTCTGTTGCAAAGGTGAAGCGTCTTAAGCGTCCCGTGACATCAGCCCACGTTACGTTAAGTTTCCCGCTAAATTTTTCGGGAAACTGAACTACTGTTGAGCTCATGTGACGTCAATTTTCCCACTAAATTTAGCAGGAAAAGTGTAGTCATGTCGCGTCACAGGCCATGGCTTCACGAAATCTGGAGATACTAGCCAAAGACCAGAACAACTAGTCAAAGAACGTTAAAAAAAGATTTTCTCCTCGCATAGGTAAATACATGAAGCTATATACGCGTCGACAGTTTAAGAAACGCAGGAAGTGGCGAGTTCGAAACATGTCATTATCGCTGCTCAGCCAACAGGATTGCAGCATTTGCCGGTAAGAAACCACAATGACCAATCACGAAAAAGAGTGAACATTATAAGCCTCGCCCCACGTTTTTTAAGCCGTCAGTGACTCAGTAAGAGCTATTGTGGCGTTGTATTGAGGGCCGTCTTATTTAACTGTATTGTTGAACCAAAGATATCAGGCATCCAAATTACAGGAGGAGGCTTAAGCTTCACCTTTAAGAGTGGAACGCGATCGCTAAACATCTAAACCCCCGCTCGTTCCCAAGCTGTGCAAGCCTGTCTGCGTGGCCAGAGTTCGCTTTTGATGAGAGCGGACGGAAGAATCATGCGCTCTGATAACGGCGCGTTATCGGCCCCGGTGGGCCGAGGAAGCATAAACGCCGCGGCGAGTGGCGGCAATGAGTACCGTATTTTCCTGTCCTGTTTTCCGGACGGAAAGATGCGTATGAATTTGGTTTTTAGCACGCGGATTTAATGGGCCGACTGTCCCGAATCGCTGACTTCGGCGGCCAATTTCGAATGAACCACATGTGAATGGCCATGTTCGCAGGCATGGCGACCCCTGAGAAGGTGAAACAAGCAGGACAGCTCAAGGTCAATGAAAAGAAGTGGCTGGTGCTGGACCCTAATGCCGAGGACACCGAGGTAAAACTTTTTTGGCTTCCAACCCACTCAGAAGACAGACATGTCGCGGAGGTCTTGAGCCGTTCGGCGAAGTCCGAAGCATCTTCGAGTACCCGGCATCGGAAACACGGAAACGATGATCCGAGAAGCCAGTCTGACGATACACGACGCCGCCACCACCTCGGACCAGCCCACATGATCAAGATCTATGGTGTGCGGTCCCTCGCAATCGTGCCTGGGAGACCACCGCCATCCTACGGTGTAAAAAGGTAGGCCATATTCTAACACAGTGCCGAGCACCAAAATGTCCGACGTGCAACAAATTCGGGCACGATAGTAGCGAGTGCTACTCTACTTAAGAGCCCATCATTGAAGGGAACTGCAGAGGAAGCAGACTCAGAACCTAAAACAGGTCATGGACGTAACCGAGATTGTGCAGCCCGAAGGTGAAGTGGGGACTTTCGCAGGTGCTACTGCCGTCAACTGCCCTCTCACCAGGCGGTATGGAGAAAAAAGCGACAAGCAGCCGAAAATCCAGGGAGACACATCTGTGGCGACGAAAAATAAGGCCAACCCAGCTGCGAATGAGAGCGCCGGCTGTGGCAACGAGGCCACAAAAGAACTGACTCCATTTACACCGGGTGAACAAAAGGCCAGTGGAACGAGGTCAAGAGAACAACCTCCTGAAAGACCATGAAGACAACGAGGACATGTGCACCGATACCGGGGCAACGGGCGGCACCAAGGGAAAGCGTAAACAGCTGGACCCTGCAAGCACGTTCGCGTGTAAGCGCTTACACTCGATACAAAAGCCGCTGACACCTCAGGACCGAGAAACGCCGCCCCTTAAAGTATGAATGACGCCCTTCGCTTTGCCATTTTAAATGTACGTAGTTTTCACTCTTGGAAAGAGCATTGTCAGTTACAACGTTCAGTTGACGATACAGAGATTGATTTCTTTGCAATACAGGAGACAAAACTGTCCACAAAGAAACAAGTGGATCGAGCCTGAAATCTTTTCTTTAACAAATACGATGTGTGTATCAGGCTCAGCCATGCTGAAGGGCTTTCGGGCGGGGAGACGGGTTGTTTATAAAAAGTTTGCTCAATTAAGTGAAGTACCTTTCACGCTTGACCTGCAAGGACGCTTTGTTTTGTGCGATTTTCGAATAAAGGACTTAAAGTGTAGGATGATATGCATATATGCTCCAAATGATGTAAATTTGCAAGTATATTTTTTTATTAATTTGTGCCAGTATTTAATGTGTGATAGTCTGGTAGTGCTCCTTGGAGACTTTAATTGTGTTTGCGAGTTAAATGATAGAAAGCTTACCAGGCCCCAGCTAATAAGAGTAACCGCTTGTTGCACGAGGTAGTTTAGGAGAGTGACTTGATTGATGTTGACACAATTTCAACACGGTGGTATAAATATTAAATGTACGCACTTGCAACGTGGTTCGGATGCCCACCTGGACAGGTTATACTCTTCTACTGACCTATCTGCACTTGCTAAGTGCCTATGCTGTGAAACCCGTGTTTTTCACAGGACCACTGCATTGTCACTGTAACAATGGGAACTAGGCAGAAAAATAAAAAAGTGCATTGATTGAGCGCTGTGGAAACTGAATGGCCAGCTACTAAAAGACACAATTTTTCGTGTCCAAAACGCGTAAACTACTTCAACAAACAGACCAGAAAGCATACCATGGCTTTTGTAAGACGGGAGCTCTTTAAACAGGAAGTAAAGCAGCTTACAATCGAGAAAGCAAGCACCTTCAACTTCAACCTTCCTTCAACTTCAACTTCAACTAAAAAAAAATTCTCTAACCACAAAACCGTAAAAAGTATTCCCGACGTTTTGAAGCTTACTTGGTTCCTTCTTCGGGGGTGGCTATAGGTCGTATGGGACAGTCACAGCTTCAACCTCTTGGTCTTTCTACATAAGGAAACATTATTTTCTCTTTTTATATAGGCGGTGCTTTGGTCACGTGACGTAGGCATTGCGCCTACACATACGACCTATAGCCACACTTGAAGAAGGAGTACGTGGACCCACGTGAGTGTTCTTTCACGTCCATATGGGAGTTTTTGCGTGCATTTGTTGGACTACTCACATCCATTTGGGAGTTTTGTGGTTTTGTGGTTTCAAGAATGCTGTTTTAGTTCAGTCATTTCACCCAAACAGACAAATTTCTATCGAATATGTTTACCTTTCAGTGTAATAATCCCGGCCAAGTAACTAAGAACATAATTAACGTAAAAGATAAATTGAACAGCTTTTATCAGGATCGTTATAAAGCTGCAGAGGTACTTTCTGGTAGAGAAAGTTTCCTCCTGGAAGAGCAGCCTAATAAAAAGGCTTTGGAAAATGAAACGCGATATGCGCTGACAAAAAACAACATTCTAGAAATACAATATGACAATAGGATAGTCGCTGATAAATAGGGAATAGAGTGCGTCTTTCCTGAACATTATTGAATGAGTTGCCCTGCGAGCCCAAATGATACCCAAAGTCTTCCCAAAGTAATGGCGTTACTGCCGGGGAAAAACGGCCACAATGTGAAGGAACTAGAACAGATGATTCGTTTAATAGAAATTATCAATGCGGTGGATGCCCTTCCCCAAAGTAAAACACCCGGCCTGGACGGCATCAGATCTCCATTTTACAAAGTGCACAAGAATGTAGTTTCCGTTGTGTTATTCGAGAATTTTTCGAGAACCAACAAGGTCAAATACCCTGCCACCATCGTTTATGAGAGCGCACACTGTGTTACTTCCCAAAGGAACCGATAACGACAAACTGCGTGGTGTGAATGGTTACGGCCCAATTACATTGTGTAATGTGGACTATAAAATATTTGCCAAGATAGTATCAAACAGACGGCAAACGGGTTTTTGCGAACTTCTCGGGGAACATTAGACCTGTGGAAAAAGGGGCAGGGCAATCCAGAACAATGTTCGTGTGGCCAGAAGTGTGTTGGAGTGTGCATCCAGTGAACATAATCAAGTCGCAATGCTTCAAACCAACTGAGAAAAAGCATTCGTTCAGCTTCACCACAATGTTCTATTCAAAATTTTGTTAGATGTTGGCACCAGGAAAATAATATCGCAAGGCAGTCAGATGGCTAATACAGACTGTCACATGAGCCTGGTACTCCAAATTGGCATGAGCTAAAGCATCCCTGTCAAGTCTTCGCTGCGGCAGGGATGTCCGCTGTCCCCGCTGCTTTTCTTATTTATACCTGGAACCGCTTTGTCAAAGTATAATCAAGAGTTAATTTGTCTTCGGTTACACTTTTCACAGCACGAGAAATCAAAGTCCTGGCTTATGCAGAGGATTTTGCTTTCTTTCTTGCACAGAACAAAAGCGTGAGTCACGCCTTGACACTGAATTGCAACTTTTGTCGAGCCACGTGCCGGTGCTGCAATGAACCTGCAGAAGTGCAGAGGTTTCTAGCATGGCGCTAAGGCAACTACTACCAAGGAATTAGAAGACTTCAATGGAGTTGTACACCATCCAACTACCTCGGCGTGCCATTAGAAAGCTTCAAATCAGCATGGCCTATTGGTGGGAAGTGGCGGCGGACATCGACAGGCGTGCTAAACGATGGGCGCACAAACACCTGTCAATTTTCACCAGAGCATCTGTTTGCAAAGTATTTTTGACAGCCAACCTTTGGTGTGGCTTAAATGATTTGCATTGTAAAAGGCGTAATATTGAAAAGTTTCATTGTATATTGTCACCAATGAACAGGCGAGGAAACAAAAAAATAACTGGGGAAAGTGAAACGTTTAATGGGGCCCAAAAAGAAATAAAAACACAAGATAACAGCAGAGCGTCGCGGGCGTCGAATTTGGCGTAACAGCAGAGTCGAACGCTGAGGCGAGACTGACTCGAGAAGGTCGCTGGAGGCCTCTTATCTAGAGTGCGTTACTATCTCGAAGATTCGGCAGAGAAGGCTCGAGGGTCGCGCGCTCGGGGCGAGAATGAACACGCACTTTCTAGAACAAGAAAGCATGGGATAAATGATAGAAGTTACGTCCGGAGCAAGAATAAACGAGAACCTTCTAGAAGTCCGTGGCCGAACGTTGCTTTCTCGGCCCTGCGCGCGGCAATATTTGCACACTTTATCTGGAACTCAACTTGGGAGCCAATTTTCCGAGAAAATCTCTCTCGCAGAATCGCCAACGGGGTGCGGGCCTGCCCTATTTATTCACCAGACAATTAGTAGTAACCCGTTTTCTTTTTTTTTGAGAGACCAGTAAAACCCGTTCTCCGCGTTTCTCCCCAACTTTCTTGCGTCCTCTTTTCAAAAGCCCCCTCCCAAATTCGTAGGGTTTCTAAAGGAGGCCGTCGACGCATTTAACTTTTCAACACTCCGGTTTCCTCGAGAGTACCTCGCTACTGATACAATAAAAACGTTAACGCGAGACCTTGTTGATATTGTTTCCCAAATGCCAATATATCGTGCATTGTATGTGGAAAGCAGGGGCCACGATGTTTTGGGTCGTGTAAGAAAATGGATGTTCCCCGAGGGCTAAAGATCTTTCTTTATAATTACACTGTTTTGTTCTTCCCATCAAAGCTTATTATACGAACGGCCTGAAACTGTTGACCATGCTTTTAATTGAATGTTGGGACGCTATTTTCTTTTAGCATGTTTTGCAGCGCACTCTACATAAAGAACTAGGAATTACTGAACATTCTATGCGTTTCTTACCAGTAAAGTTGGGAGACACTGTACCATATAATCTTATCATGCTCATTTTTTATATACTTCCTGGAAATTTAGAATGGATGTTCGGAACGCAATGCTGCCACCGAAGCCCTCTTGTCCATTTTTATTTCATTCAACTTGTGGTACAAATCAGCAGCGCGAACGAAGGGCAGGACAGAGTGACCGAATGGGAGCCGGTATTAAAGACACAGCTGGTTATGAAAGAATTTTAGAATGATGACATGGGCCATCCTTTAATAGCCTATACTTTGTTGCGCTGAGCGTCCCGTTTTTGTTTTTCATGCAAAAAAAAAGCGTCTGCGTGGCCAGGTCGGTAGCGTCTCTGGCTCTCAACCGAAGGGCCGTGGGTCCGAATCCTGCCTCCACTTGAAATTCTTCAAATTTCTCCTTTACGGTATATTAGTCACTTTGGAAAGTTAAATAATTTGAGACAAGCTGTGACACGAAATTCGCATTACATGTCATGTTTCAATCACGTTCATTCCACGTGTAACGGGTGGGTTGTTTAATATTCCCGCGCAAGGTCATGTGCTGTGACGTCATGGCCCTATCAACCAATCAGGATTTTCTCGTCCTACTAGCGCCGGCTTTTCTACGACATGAGGTCCTAAACGCTACCGCATTAAAAAGTGACTGCAAAGAAAAATTTTTTTGGTTGAACCTTTGTTATATGTTGTAATTTCCTATTGAGCGGCATATTTTACGTTTAAAGAATAACCCATGTGATGAGAGTTGCTGTCTTTACAAAAGGTTTACAAGACGGGACGCCGTTTGGATTCATACCATAACAACCAAGC